>JAQGBD010000104.1:0-49311 GCA_034698165.1 Punctoribates punctum
CTCTCTCTCTCTCTCTCTCTCCAATTAAGTCATATTTAATGAGAAATAAAGATTTAGTCAATAGAATAGTGAGAAATTGAATTTTGTTTCGAAATTTCCAAACGATTGCTCGTTATTTGAGCCAAAACTACCAAATTTGAAGTAAAAACAAAATATTCAACTTTTTGCTCTTGCCAATAAAATAGAGCCATGATCAATTCCTACGAACAATAAAGTGCATAACCTATTAAAGCTAAAAGCAATAAATTCTGATAAAAATATTTATGACCAAGACACAATCATTAATTTTGCTTTTTTATTCGTGTTCGTAGGCTGTTCTCTGTCTGTGTTTGCGAGTGGTTCGCAATACTTCAGTTCACAATCAAATTTATTCAGACAAATAAATTTTAATTCACTCGGTTTACACAACAAACCAATAGTAAAGAAAAAATAGTTCTAACGGTTGGGAGGAGTGAACAGAATTGAAAGAAAAACACAAAAATATAGACATTAAGAGTCAAAAGAAATAGAATCGGAGAGGGATAGAGAGAAACGGGCGAAAAGTAATACGGAAGATATGATTTGTGTCATCATCTCTGCCATAATCATCGTTTACAAAGTATTGCGAACGCATATCATATCCATTGCCAGTAATGGTATATCCAATTGTGTGCAAAGATATAGATATGGAAAACCATCAAAACTTATATAATAAGTTTTGTTATATTTCTCCCCAAAAATGTATTGCCATTCACTGCGCGCCGGAGTCTAAGAGTCAGCAGCACTGGTAGTCTATTTTGATGCCGAGTCTAAATTGTATCTAAAAACTGGTAGTCCATACTAATGGTGTGCCTGTTCTCCATTGATAGCGCCAAAGCTGGATTAGACAACTAGGCTTTTTATTAAATAGCTCGATTTTTCATAAAAATTTAATCAACTTGATTGATTGTTTCCGACGAGAATAGTCAAGATGTTTTCGTACAAGATTGAAAGTTTAAGAGAAGGATTAGGTTAAATTTTTTGAAATAAGCTATTATTTAGAGACAAACTCAGGAAAAGGCATTATCAGTTGGTTCTTGGTTAATATTATTTTAATGCTTTCAATAAATATCAATCGACAGAAAAACAAAGAGAGGGAACAGAAAAAAATTGATGAACCAGTAAATTGTCGTCTGAAGAGAATCCCTCCGAATGTTCTTTGAAGTGGAAGAACAGAACAAAAATCCAAAATCATTTTGAAATGTTTGATATTCAGAGAAAACTTTATTCGTTGTAATATAACTCACTTTAGAGGCAGAAAAAAATCATTTGATTTTCATTTCATTCAATTCCTTTACGTCTCTTATCGTTAGGAAAGTCTCTTCGTTTTTATTTCTCATTCCGTTTCGATTATATTCAGTTGAGATGAAGAGAAGTACTCTTTCTTTTGCTCCGACACTGAAACAAATCCCAGACATTTGTAAAGCAGTTTTGCTGGAAAACTATCGGCCCTTCTATTAGAAGTGCTTCAATGGTTGTATACAAATGCTATGCATTTAATGTATTTCTCATTCAAATCTATTCTTGAATTTTATATATTATTTCTTCAAAGCTATGCTAACCTATCATTAGCGTTGATGATAGCAATGACAGTCGTTTACTGTAGGGCTCATTTTACTGGAGACCAAGGTAATTCTCATGCAAACAATAGAATTAAAGCTAAAGTCTTTGATATTTATTGTTATTGTCAGAGTGAAGCCAAGATCAAATTCAAACGTAATTTTCTTCAAAAAACTGATGAAAACTGAATTTGATTCCGATATAAATGAATAAAATGTGAATTTTATTTGTGAGCACCTTGCTTATGGTCCGGGATAACGAGGATCCTCACAAAATAATAACGATTCAAATTTAAAAATTCTCAGAGAATAAAGTAAAGTGAAGTAAACTGATATGAAAATCGATAAACTCAATCATGGCTTTTGTAAACACAATTTGTTAGCTTAAGACCAGATTTTCCAAAGAATTTTCTACTCCGGGTAGAAATGAGATCTAATTCTTGAGCAAAATTGCAAAAACAAAACCGTTTTGAAAAATAATCCCATATTTTTCGTCGACAAATGAGTGAAGTTTTATGCGAATGAAAAACATTTTTTATTGTTTATAATCAATCAAAATGTTTTTGCTTACATTAGTTTTTATTTGACCCAAATTTCCTTGCTCATAAACTTTTGTTGGACAAGTATTTGGATATTTCACTCAAACATCCCTTCAGTCTATTTAATATATTTGATTGAATAAAATTTACATAAATTAGAGCACAAAATAAAAGAGTGAAATAACACAAAAAGAAACGCAAATCAAAGAAGAAAAAGGAGAGACTTATTCCAAATTCTTTTTTATCCGTTCCCTTCTCCAGACACCGTCTCAACTCTTCTCATGTATTGTCTATTATTCTCTTAAATTTGATCAATTCAAGAGAAAAGCCGAACAATATTTAATTAAGTAAATGTAAAATATATTAAGAACCAAGGTGTTTACATCAACTAATAAGGTATAAGTCGAGTCTAAATAATAAATATTAAATTCTTCCAAAGTTAGAAATCATAACATAATTATTCGTTTCGTTCAAAAATGACAAACATCTTGAAAAATATCCTTTTTCAAGATAAAATCCAAACTTTAACTTGATTATTATGAAGAAATCATTTAAATAAACAATTTTTATTCTTACCTTAGAATTATTTCTGAGAAAAAATTATTCAAATTTATTGATTTTGTACTGAATAAAGACAAATTTTGGTATAATTCAATTTAATCTAGTAAGAATTTTCAAATTTAAATGTTTTACTGTGGAATAAATCAATTTAATTGAATCATTTTGTGTAAGGCTTTCAGTCATTTTGAGCGATACTTTTCTTTTAGTCAAACTAAATGTCTCAACAAAATGATAGATGAGTTTAGATATATTCTACCGTTTGAATAACACCCAGCAATAGCCTAATGCAAAAACAATATCGAAAATGCAGTTTATATTTCGATATATAGTTTAGTCAACAAAAAGACTGAATTATTTGATTCGCGAAAAATCCAGTTTTCCAGAAGTGAAGAATCAGACACTTAATAGTGTTTCACATTTTTCACTTTAAATGACATTTGGCTCAGACGTCACTATAGATCCAAACGTAATGGCAAAGGGATAGACACACTCTCTGACCACCATTGGAACATTTCGCAACTAACATCCAAGATAATTTATAAATAACTAATTTTGAAGTAGCATTACAAGTAACAAGATAACAATCTGAAAATTACAAACTTCCATTTCAAAATACTATAAATTGGCCATGATGAAATTGTGTGTAACGTGGGCTCCACAATCCGATTATGGCCTCCTCTGGCCATCACTGATAATATTGAGTTAAACGATTCGAAATCTCAAATATAAATTTCAAACAGTTTTCACTCCACCAGTGCTTTAGAGAATAGTCTTTAAAAATAGGTTTGAATTCAATTTGAAATTCAAAATCTACTTTTAAAAGGAAAGCCCTAAAAACAGTCTTTCCCTGCCTTACAGTCATTCCATTCATAAGAAATTTCGATTAAATGTTTGATTTATAACAAGTTTAATAAGAAAAGTATTTCTTTCTTATTAAATAATATCCATTAAGTTGTCATTTGAGACACAAATTAAGGCAAAAAAGTTGTAATTCATTTCGCTTCTGATCTATAGTTATATAGGATTTTGATATCCTATCAAATGTTAAATAATTTGATTAAAATTTTCTGATATATTATATAATCTAATATTTTATTAGATATTCAACGGATGTGTTTCTCGGATATGTATTGGCTATGAATAGCATATTCTCTCTGAAATGTTGTATTAAATGTCAAATATTTGTTAAGATCTTTTCAAAAAGAAGAGAAGAGAAGAAGAAAAATTGTTAAACTTCTTGGAAAGAGGATAACCATGGTGATCCTGTTTGTGAAAATTTGTTCATCACATTAATTTCTTGGAAAATTCAAATTCACGTGAAATTATTTAATCTATTTTTCGATAATAAAACTAGATCATTATTATTATTCGGAATTATTTTAACAAAAAAGTTGCAAGGTCTATTATAACTTGGCTATTATTTGTGAATAATGTCAAAAGTTATGACAACAGAATGTCAGACAATTCCTTGAGAGAAGACAAGGATTGAGTCACTGATTGGGAGCACAAGTCTGGGAACAGAGCTCAACCTTAGAGAGGAAACGGTTGTCAAAAATAGAGACTTCTCTTCAGTGGATCTAATTTACATTTTATGACAACACTTCAAAAATTCTAATTCAATATTATTATTAAAAATCTTTTATTATTATTCATCGGATAAAACATTTTGTCATTCGATTCATAGACAAAACTATCAAAATAAGTTTCGCACAAAAAGTTGATGGACAATTTAAATTAAATTTTTAATATAGAATTTCTATAGTTTTATTGAATTTTAAAAGAACAATTTGCTCCGAGCAAATATTTTTCTTTGCATTTATGAACCAACGAGCTTGCTCATTAATGAGAACTTAGTTCTTATAATGAAAGAATATGAATAGAGAATAATATATGGGAAAGGGGTCTAAAATTACGTGCAATTTGCGAATTATAAGCACTTAATTCTGTCTAAAATTGAATTTCAAAATAAATTATTTTCGAAGAATTTGGCGATAATTTCATTAAAACTAATGATAGAAAAGTGTTTTTCGGATAAAATATATATTAATTTTCGATTATTTTCTTCTTTCAGATCATATTCCCGAAGAATTTATTGTTTGGCGTAAAAAATAATTATCTTCTAATAACAGCACACCATATGAGTAGTCGAGTGTCGGCGCTATTATTGGACGGACTTATATGAAGAGAGGAAAGGAATGAAATTGAAAGCGTCTGTTCGGGTATAGGCTATAAATTGTTGAGCACTGGGTTACTACTCATATGACTGCAAACACTGCATAAAACTATTTGTTGTGAAGAGTGAGTGAGTTGGAGACGAGAGGACAGACACACCAGAGCTATGAAAGGGCTAACTTTGATGCAGTTATGTCACGCAATATCGTTGACTCTATTTGTCCACTCCTTTTATGCCGACTCTTCACTCCACTCGTCTTTAGTTCCAATTAGTTTCATAGCTAATGATTATCGCAATAATACTCAACACAACAAACACCAAATTGAGAACGACTGGACCAATACAACCAATACCTGCCCAGACGACTGTTCCTGCAACTATGCCCTATCAAAGTTTGTAAGTATAACATTTCACCAAAAAATGTTTCCCATTTATCTTTTTGATTGTTAATAAGGGTTATTCTATTGAATCAAGGTAAAAAAGTTAGTCAGTCACTTGTTAACTGCCTTTTCAGAGGATAGGATGTAGGATATGTTGTTATATTGTTTGTGCTAGGTAATACTAAACTTCACTCTTTGAATGCCTTCTGAATCTAAATTGATGAAAATATATGGCAGACCAAAATTAACTTAACTTGTCAAAGTTTTACCTAATGAGAAACGATTATAGACAAACCTAGGATACAATACCTATAGTTACGTAAAACAAGTTTGAAAATTCGAATGACTGGAATTAAAATAAATTGAACAAGTTGCCAATAAATGGGGAATAATTTTCTTGAGTTAATTGGTGACAATCAATAAATACTAATTAAGTTAACGAAACGGAAATACCCCACAAACGAAGAACCGAATACTGTGTTGGAGGGACTCATACTATGAATACAGAACCTCTCCCTCGACAGTAATAGTCTTTCATTAAGAGACCAAATACAGCAAAATAACGAACCGACAGTTTATTTGGTTTGTAGTGATATAAAAGAACGACGACTACTACTACTCCACGGTTGAGATGAGCACAGAATAAGAGTTGAAACAGCAATTCCTGACTCTTAAAAGTCATTCTAATTCTTCTACGAATTAATTTATCGATTCTTTATTCGTCGGCTAATGTTTCGCGTCTTTCAACTCTCAAAACCATTTGCTTTGAATTTTTCTCTATTTATTTGACTAAATATTTGCTCTGATTTTTCCGAATCAAAAACTTTTAATTTCACGGATTTGTTGTCAACAGATCTAATGATTTTTGTGAGGGAGTGCCAAGACTACAATCAAAATTTGCAAGCACACTTTTTTAACAAGCAAAAGTTAATTTCTAAACCATCAAACCAACAAAGAGAAATGTTACTCTATTCAAAGACTTCAATCGTTAAATTATGTTTGAAGGAATAAATTTTGCTAGAACAAACATAGGTTTACCCGTTGGCTAACCCCGAAACCAGGATTTTGTAGATATATTCTGAATCATATTTATTCGCCAGAAATACTATTTTCAGTACTAATTAATGTGCAAATAGTTCGCCATTCAGTCTAATTAGTATTTGTGAAGGAAGTTATTTAACTAAATCGCAGAGACATGTCCTGTCATTTGCCACGAGGTCCTCCTATATTGGTATACATATCACAACTCTGGTGGAAATTTTAATTAGAAATGACAATTGAATTCATCAAACAAACTGTAATTTCACTGATGATGTAGCAATTTAAATTTAAATTGTGCCTGCCTCAAATTCGGTTCGATCCTTAGCTTTCGTTTGGCGGCAAAACTCAAAGATATATAAAAACGGATTTGATTTATATGGGAAAGAATAAGACATCAAATTTACAGTTCGCTGAATGTAAAAAATTAATAGATCAATTTAGTCAACCAATTCCACAGTTTTTCATTCCTTTCTTCTATTTTCAACTCTATTTTTATCGAAAGCTATGATTTATTTTTATTATCAATTTTGATCTCAATTCCAGTGAGAGAGAGAGAGAGAGAGAGAGAGAGAGAGAGAGAGAGAGAGAGAGAGAGAGAGATTTGTTTGAAATTAAAGGACTGATATATTGATATTTTGTACCAATTGTCTGAAACCATTGGACACAACCACTCGACTGTAATTTCTCTGTTTTGAACCGACGTTTGAGTTTTGCATAATTTCTTGAATTTAATAAACATTTGCAAACATTTTATAAACAAATAAATAAAGATATGAAATGACATAAATTCCAATTTGAGACCATTTTTTGCATTTAAAGTTTGGAAACAAACAGAAATAAGAAAACTTAAGTATATTCCAGCAATAAAACTAACACATAGAGGAGGAGATGGTCAAGCTACTTCGCTTAGATAGTTGGTTTTGATTTCTGGTGAATCATCTTGCATATCATTGCCATTAAAGTTAGAGGAGAGAGAAGTTGTGAATTATTTTATTATATTGTGTTTCTTAACACAAGACATAAAATTAAGCGAAAAGTTTTCGCGGATTATATTGTTTTTAAGTGAATTTAAAATAAAATTGAAGTATATTTTAGTGGAAACAAAGTTCTAAGATGTTGTCAAACGGATAGAATTAGCAGTGAATGGATGTTATGCTAATTCGAGGACCCGATGTGTTGCCAGTGTTGGGAGTATCGCATATCTACCCGACTCTTATTGTCAGCAATAAGTATGCGAACAACTATTATAAGAGTCGACTAATTTTATATATACTTTATTGTAGTGAACGGAACGCCAACATTATAGCCGATAGTATTAATTCGTAGCAAATGTTGTTTTTAGTAAAATTTCTTAAAAGCTCTACAACCAGATCGTGACTGAACTCTCTAATTAACTTTTTCTTAGCAACACATAAAAGCTCCTATCAAATACTTTTAATACGTTCTCTCTCTCTCTCTCTCTCTCTCTCTCTCTCTCTCTCTCTCACCCTCTCCCCTCTTGTGCTTCTTATTGTCTGGCTTAGTGCTGACTCGTAGTCTCTGAGCGCTGGCAACTGAAGAGTCAGTATTATATTGAGTTCATTGTTACTCAATGTCCACAACATATCCACCTTTGGATCGATATTTTGCATACGTTATACCGTTTCTCATATGATATCCGACTTATCGCCAGTTTTATAATCCTAAGAAACTAAACTAAACTAAACTGATCTGAACAACAGTTTTGTAACCCATAACTACTGAAAAAGTTTGATTCAAGGATTCAATAGGAAAGACATAAAATATTGGAACAAATCTATTGTTTAATCGGCAACAGGTTATCGTTTGGCTCCTATTAAACTCAAACTTATATTGATTACAATCATTAGAATACTGTCTATGAGATGACTATATATATTACTTTTGGTTTTGATTAAACCGTTTATATAAACAGTATTTCGAAGTAATTTTGATTCCTAACAAAAACAATAAAATTTATCTAATATTTGAAGTCAAATAAAAACTAAAATAAAGCGTTTTTGTGGCAAAAAAAGGTAGAGATTCGTGATTTGGAGACATATTTATTATAAATCAAAGGTTATTTGGCACTAATTATATATTACTTTTGGTTTAATATAATTTGTAGAATCAAAACAAAATGTTTAGAAAAAGAGACAAAGCGTTAGATTTCTTCAATCGTATGAATTATATTCCAATATATTATTTTTAAATTTGAAATTCATGGCACCGGTATATCACACAAATGGGAAAGTATGTCAAACAGTAGATCATCTGTACATCAAACCAATTATACGTTTCCAACAAAGATCTCGCAGTAACTCAAGTATTCAATAAACAGTTGGACTTAAAGAGAAAAATTCAATTTATATACCAAAGTGTTATACAATCGAAATATCATATAATATATTCGATTATCTATTTGTTATGTTATTCATATGTGAGGATAGAGCACAGGTATGACAAAAGAGACGACAGATCTTTGCTTACTCAAGAAATAGTGTTAAGATTGAATCGGATTCAGTGAAAGAAGCCAAACATTGTATTTACAAATCAAAATCATTCTCATATGAAGTATAAAATCTCGCCAAACATTTCAGCTCTACTCCAGTGTTGAGTAAACTTTATTTCTCTCAAATATATATATATTTTCTTCTGGTCTTTGAGAAGCAGATCATTGAAAGTCAGTCACTCTTTATATTGAATTATAATTCATGGAATTGTAGCCAAACTACGATTAGTTTGTTTAATACTAAACAAGATATTCGTTTGTTGTATAACTTCATGGGTTTGTTATTTCAAGATTTTCCTGATATTCCAATAAATGTTTTCCTCTCTGTTTGTACTGTCAGTAGTATTATTGTGTAAATACGAATCAATTTTTATATTTAACTCTAAAAATAACATTTTTTTTATTCAGAAACAGAGTAGAAGTCCAAGAAGAAGACAAATCGGATCCTCCAAAAGGATTTGCTCCAAAATAATAGGATCTTCTGTGGGCTGAATGATTAGAATCATTGAACTGAATTCGATGGCAAACAATAGTATCTGAATAGATATTTAATGGTATGAATACATAATTTTTATCTAATATTTATCTGAATGTAACCCAAAGTGTAATGAAATCGGTTACGAGAGTCAAATCATTGTTTTGCTGCACATAATGGGGGGTTTGTGGCTGATTACCCCCAATCAGGCGCTCAATTGTAGACCAGTGCAACATCAGTGCTGAGCCATTGTGGCTATTCCTCCAATTGTTATGCTATTACTGTTGAGAGAATGGGTGTAAACCATAATTGGATGCAAAGTCCTGTTAAAAATACAATCATTTTTATGCAATATTTACTACAAACATAACCATTGAGTCATTTGTATTAACTGTTTGATAGCCAACCGCTCTCTTCAATCAAATGAATTTCAATTTAACTCAAACAACAATTAAAAGCCATATTCAGTCCTCTATTCCCTATTTTAATGCATTTGATTTCACTTTAATGGTGTTTCGTTTGATATAAAATAATGAAAAATACATTAAAACTAAATAACATATGTTTTAAAATGTATAACAAAAGTGTTGCGGATATAAACGGATTTCAATTTCTCCCAATAATAATATTAACGTTAATTTCAATCAAGTCATGCGATTCTTATTAATTACTCCAATCAGTTGTTTTGCAATTAATTGCATTTTTAAGAAAAGTGAAGAAAAGAATATTTTTTTCGTTGGAAAAAGTTTTGGAAAAATCAAAATTTGATTAAAAAATAAATGCATTGAATGATTGGTAAGAATAAAGTCAGCGGAGAATAAAATTTCTTGTCGTACAGTCTTTTCAGTTGTTTTGTGTAACAGTTATTCGATTGTTAGAGACCTAAAGTGCAAAGAATTGCATTGTGTTGAGCACAGGGATAACTGCTGAGCACCCGAATGCAATATTAGATGTGACCCAACCGTCTGCTCTGTTTCTCTGCATTTCTTTTTGGGCCCCTTTTGATGATTCACTGAAGTAGAGCCAAAGCAGAGCCAGAGCTGAGTCCAAAGCGGGTGAGATTACTCTTATTGTGGGAGAAAGTGAAAATGGCAGCACTTGAGGGGGAAGACAGGAGAGATGTCAGATCGGGGAAAGATGTCAGATTGCATGCACTGCCACATTCATGGTTTAGAGGGAGGACTGGAGAGGACTGCAGCTTCTTTTGTTTGGAGCAGTGTTTGGAGCAGTCGAACAGTTGAAATATAGCCTCGAGATTGTGCTCTGCCGTAGCTGTGAGTCATCTTTAATGAGACCATAGAGTTCTCCTACTATTGAGAATATTAAAGATCATTGCAGTCATCCTTCGGACGATGCAGAGCACAGATGGATGCGAGACAGCCGTAGAGGCAAAGACCCCCTCCAATCACCTCATCCTCATCCCTAACTCATAAGAGAACGATAGATGAGAACTAAAAGTGAAGCTGTTCTCCAAACACAAAGAAATCGTAGAATAGAGGCAATGGATTATCATGTGTTCAGTCGCGAGGGACTGGAGAGAGCACTGGATGTGTGCTCAGAGTACTGGAGAACACATAGAAAACAGAATAATATTAAGCTCTGAGAGAATGGGCTCTTATTTGAGAGAATTGCCAAAATCAGTGGACCGGTCTCTAGAATGGAATCTTTTTAAACACAAAGCTTTATATTAAACTTGTTTTATATATTGCATAAAATTTGGTGCCAGTCCTGTGTCAGTCCTGTGCCACTCACACACCACACAAACAAAGTCTCTCCGATTCTCTTTCAATCACTTTAAATGAGAACAAAGCGCCAGAGAATCGTTGAGAGCCTTAATATCGTTTCTATTACTTATCCTATTCTTCAACAGTTTTTTGTGAACTTTTGATCAAAAAACTATATTTTTTATTCAACGCATGTATCGAAACAAAATTAATTTCTATTCGAGAGAACAGACCCACAATCTGTCCATAAGATTGAACAATAAATACTTGATTTCTCAATGGCTTAGATTAAAAAATAAGTAGTTTAACAGAGAATCAGTTGAATACAAAGACAGTTGCCTGGACTGCACTTTGTACCAAGGAGCGTTCCGGTTCAATGTTATTCAATTGGTTACTCATTGTCTGTAAGGGGAAAGAATTCAATATACTCTTGAAAGATAAATATCGCGATTAATTTATAGATTGTTTGACGTCTTATATTTCACGAGTAAAAAGAGTCTGAGATAAGGGCTTTGCATATATGGAGGCAAACATTTTTGCCTCAGTTTTCAGTCGATTATCTTTTTTGGTAAAAGTTTAAGTGATTAAAGTCGAGTGCGAGTTATTCCTTAAGAATCACTTGAGCCGTGCTATCAATAAGAAAACATTCAACAGATGGTTGTATGAACTTTGTCTCTCTCACAACATATTCGTGTGCAATGAAAGCCCACTTTATATACACTTATATATAACTTATATATTGAATGTTTGGATTTGTTTGTTGAGTCTAACTGTCTTCCCTTCCAAAGTGTAATTATGCAACAAAATAATGAACACCTGAAATATATGACATTCATTTGACTCAATAATAAGTACTCACCCCTGAAATGAGAGCTAAACATTAGACCCGACCGACATCTCAAGTAACTAAACTCAGTTCAGATGTGTATAAATTAGTTCTCTTCTAATATTTGATGATTTTGTTGTCTATAATCATATATAAGATAGAATAGGATAGGCTTCAGACAGTGCTCTTGTGTTTTAGTCATCTGCAATGCTGAGCCCAAACTCATAATATTCTGTTAATAATAATAATATTGATTCGCCATTACTCGTAAGATGAGGCAGAAGAGGCACAAAAGCCATTTCTAGCGCTATACTCTCTACTACTGCTTCAACCCTTTCCTTTTAATAATAGAGTAATACTTATTATAAAAATGCTTGACTACAACGAGGGATCTTTTGAAAAATATAAAGTTGGCTCAAATTAAAAGATGGTTTGCTATGCAGAGTGAGAGAGCTCTCTATGGCTGTGCGTTTGACTCCCAAAAAGACGCTTTCGTGCAGAACAACAACAAAGGCAGTGAATGTTTGGTCATTACTGGAGATGTTTTAATGCCTAACATTTCTAAAGTTTTAACAGAATTTTGAACAGAAATTAGAGAAATATATTCTTTGTATTTAGAAAGAGTTGTCGCAACTGTAGCACAGAATACAAGATCAGAGCCATGACTATATGATGTAAGAGCAGTGAATCTTCCATTATATAGTGTTTTTGATGCATTTAACAGTATTTGCTGTCATAAAAGGCTTTAAATATTAAGGTAACGTTCCCTTAACCCTTTCGTATGAAGCAAACGAAGCAGGAAACGGGTTAAAAGCTCTTTCTCTCATTGATTTGCTCTACGGGCAAATCGCAGTCCCTTTTTATCGATTTTTCTCAAAAGGGAATATTTTTATCAAAAGAGAAACTGAGTTAAACTGGAAGTAAAGGGTTGAGAACAGAGCACAAGAGATGAGTTTTGCTGCAAAGTTACAAAATATATACTTCAGAAAACTCATTAGAAAATTTTTTGAAAGAGCGCACACAACTGACTCTGCACTGCACAGCATTTGTATGCTTTTGGATGTATGTGCTCTCTATGTGCACAACACTTGATGAGAGTTGCATTAACTTTAGTGCAGACCAAAAGAAAACAGCACAACAGCTCTACTCATTCAAAGTTAATATTAAAACTAATTTTTTCAATGAAAACCCAAAGACTATCAAAATTAATTCATTTCATGTAATATATTAAAAATGTATATAAATTATTGCAACAAATTTCGGTATAATTCTCTGAATTCAAACTCTTAATGAATTAGTTTTTTATTTTAGAAAAAGAAATTTTTGAGGCAATGTTTGCGGTCGATGTGATTGCTTTAAAGTCAAAGGTAGAGCTCAACCCATAGTAATCATCAGATGAAAGCACAGTTGCTAAGGAAGCCTTTCGTTGTTCTGAGCTATGCTTTCCACAAATTTTCTGAGAACAGCATATTTTGTAGAAAATAATATCAAACTTATATAACTATATAGTCTTCCATCAGATATTAAACCAGATATAAGTTATGCACAACTCATACACTATTCAAGTGCTTTGGATATAAATTATAATGAATTTAAGATACATTCTGTCATTCATTCTCAATGAAAACATGTTTCAAAAGATTGACAAAAATATATTTGATTTGAGCCATAATTCGGTGCTTTATATGCATTAAACTCAATAATAAATTTAATTCTTAGGAAAGTGTAACGTAATTAGCGTTTTGTGTAAAGTTGATGAACAAAACTTAAGTTTAGTTTAGTTATGAAAATTTGATTTAATTAGAAATGACTGCTCAAAACTGAGAGCACACCATATATACTGTATATTCCACTCCTAATTCTAATCTTATATATTATCTCTTATTAGTCTTTTCAAATTAAAGTTATATATGAAGAGTCGCACACATTAAACATGTTTTTCACAAAAAGCAGACAATAATCTAATGTAAGAGAGAATAGAAGAGAATAAGAGAAGAGTTTGGACTCAGTTTGCACTGACTTTTGAATTACTACCAGACGTATGTTATTAAGGGCTTTGTATGCTTTGAATTTTTGTTATTTTACTTATGTTTCAGTTCAGACCAAATGTAGTATAATCTTAGCGCTGGTCTCAACTGTTTTGTTTCAATGTTTGCACTGTGTTTCCACTCTTTCCAGTGGCTCTTTGTTTTCATTTCCTATCTCTATCTACTCATTTGATTTGGCTATGAATACACAGAGCGCTGGCTGTCCTTTCTCTCGCTCTTCCAACACAGGATTCATGTATTCCTTCACAAGTTCTCAACCAATCCTTTCGTTTATAATTTTATCTAAAGTTTGTTTAAAACAATACTTTTTCTCTACACAAGAGTAGAGCACAAGTAGTGATGCAGTGCTGTTAATGCCTGCAATAATGGAGGCAATCACTTGATTTGCTCACAATTTATGTCTGGCCTCATCCATGCGTATAAAACCACATCTAATATATAATTTTTCTCTTCTATTAAAACTTTTTTGTTTCCATAGTTTTGTCCATAAGTTTGCAAAAGACTTCAACCAAATAATTATTCTTCGCCTCAACTTTACTGCAATCAAATGAGAGGAAAGGCTCCACCAAAAAAAATTATTACAAATTGGAAATGCGTTTATTCTGTTCTCTATTCTTATGACATATGCTTTTAAAGCGAGCTTTTCTTCGATCGATATGTATTCCGATTTCATTTAATTCTTCAATTTTATTATTAAATGCGTAAACATGTGTACATCCATTACATGCATTTCTAAACCAATAACTGAGTCAACCCTTTCATACATTTTGCCCAAAGCTGTAGAGAACTGGTAGTACAGCACTGGAGGCTCTCAGAGAGTAAAGGATTCGTTAATTCCAAATTAGAGTAATTATTCGCCGCGAAGGCAGGTGTAGGCTATGATGTAGTGGCGCTCCTATCCCTTATTCAGACATATTGTGAGGACAATCGTAAAGACAATTGAATATATTATATTCAACACAAACGGTCAGAGCAGTGAAATCCGAAACCATTTATATATTTATTAATATATTTCTATCAAATGTTGTGTGCATTCAATTGATAAGAGTTTTTGGTGAGGAATGAGCAGCGATTCACATAACAGACAATCACTTTCTCCAAATAAGTTTATCCCTTAAGTTAGGCTATGGTTTGTCTGCATTTATTCCGGTCTAACATTTGATTCTCTTATTGTAATATATTTTCTATGAGTTTATTCAAACTTATAATTTATACAATAAATTGAATTAAAAATTCAAATCTATGTAATAGACTGTAATTATAGTAACGCTGTTCTGGGCTTTACTTGTGCTCAAAGTTGACAAAAGAAATTTGCTTTTGATGTAAAGATAGAGTCTTTGAGAGCAAACAATCTAATAGAAGGTAAAGATGTGCTCAAATTCATTATAATTTTATGGGAACAGCATTTGTCTACTTATGTCGAGAATAATAAAAGCAAAAGTTCACACTTTCTTCAGAAGTGTTGTGTATATCCTTTTGTATAATTAAGAGCATAGAAGGCAATGAAAGGCAGTGATGGCTGTTGTAGTCAAACATAAAACATCTCTTCGCCGCTAATTCTTTGTTCACTTAATCATATTATCCTCACCACTGATTCTCTGAATAAAGTGAGGAAAGGCATCACTTAATCTATTTCTTAATGTTTTAGATTTTTCTCAACACTTGTTTGACTCGAGAGCTCAGATAAAATGAATAAAATAATGTGGAAAAAAGGGTGCGATCAGAGAGCACACCACCACAAAAATCAAATTAGTCTAAGTGGATATTCTTGTCATACAACTGTTATGACTTGAGTTGCCATAGAAGCCATACCTCGACTCAAGAGTGAGAAGCTATGCCGAGCACGAACTCACCCTTTCCAGCAATGCATATAAGTAGTCTTTGGAGCGGAAAATCACTCAAATGACTACCTTTATTGCCCCCGACATTAGGTTTTTTCATTTCTAATATCGAGTCTTTTCAATAAACTTATTCTATTAGCACTTCTTTCACTCAATTCAGTCGATTGGCGCGAAAAACATTTTTGCCAAATGTTTCATAAGAATCATATACTTTACACGTGTTTCTCAATACAAATGACAAGTCGTTTAAACTGAAGAAATACATTCCAAACATTCTTATTCTGTGCGAACTCAATAAATAGACGAGTTTATCGATTTTTCAATAAAATATTCTAATATTAGGCTTTCATTCATTTGTCTAATAATGTAAACGAAATTTTGGTTTTGTTTGCGTTCATATAATTTGTTGGTTTGATTTGCAAAACAATCACTCGATTAGGGCTTATGAGACATAACATCACTGATAGCAAAGAAATCAAAGAAATTTATATTTATTTATATTCAATACATTAGATGTTCTCCAATCTGAAAGTAATGTCGTTAATAGTGATGTTGAATGCATTCCAGGCATCCCTTCGGTGTGTTTATAGCCCACACTTTTTTACTCCATTAGCTTATTCTTTATGGGTTCAGACAAATTGCTTTCTTGTAAGTGATATAACATAAGGCATATAAGGCTAAGTAAATACTTAATGTCTAACGCCATATATATTTCAGTGCTTTCTGTGGGTAATGCCATTCGGCAACAGGTCTTCAACCACTTCTTCACTCCATTCAAACACTTGATATGATATTTATGTGGAATGTCTTCAAAAGAACGCCAATCGAGACATAAGAGAAGAGATTTGGTCTCACTCTTCCTTACTTTGAATTAAAGTCATTTCCTTTTATTAAATCATGAATTTCATGGATTTCTCTCTCTTTTAAAAACCAGAAAAATATTTCAAATGTTAAGCATTTTGAGTACAATCACTCGCAAGGGATTGGAAACACTTCGAAGTATAAGAATAAGAAGGAATTCGACATTAATTCAAATAAATTACATTCAAAAACTATGTGGCTAATTTAAGCAATTAATAATTTTTTAATTTTGATGGCTCATTTTGTTTTTGAGAAATAAATGCTAAATAAAATAGACATCAAGTTTGTCATACATTAGAAATTCAATAAATATTAGATTAAAAGTGACGTAAATCTGAATAAAAACATTTTTTGAAATCATTGGTCAAAATCTTTTTGAATTTGATTTCACAATCTTTTACCGAATGAGAGCTTAGTTTTGTCTCTTTTCTGATCTATAATTAGAAAAGACTTAATGAAAGACTTCAATAATTTATTTTTCTCATTAAAAAACCGATAAATTAGTCGAAGCGTAAAGAAATTCGTGATTTGGGTTCACTATTGGATTAGATTTGTTTTGAATTCTTTCAGATAAATAAGTTTCGAAATGTTTTCAATTTATTTCAATTCAAAAATCGATTTTCAATTTTTGATACTCCAATCGTTTCACAAAAAATAAGATCATTTTTAACATTTTATTCCTGGATTTAAATTCTGTTTTTATAATGAGGGCGTTTTTATTCAACCAAGATTATATTTTAGATATTTCAATTTCTTACAGTCCATACAGATTTTATATATCAAATGAAATCAAAAATGAGTATGCTGATTTATGTGGTTTCATAGAATTAAAAATGATCCTTGATTAAAATTTGATGAATATTTTGAAAGATTTAATAAAAATAAGTATTATTTTAGTACTTAATATAGAAAATAAAATTCAGATTAAATATTAAATAATAATTTTCAAAGATTTTGTTGTCAATTACGAGTTTTATCTGATTTTTTGTGCAACTCTTGAGTGGAGAAAAGGCGACAAATATTTGGAAAAACAAATGTATTTTTGAGTAAACAAATTACTAGAATCGCAAATATTTCTGTTTAAATGAAATAAATATATTGTATTAAAAGTGAAAACAATTTTCAATTAGTTTTCTTTTCACAGAATCATTCTTTTGGACAAATTTTAAATTAAATAAACTTAATGTTTGGCAAAACGTCTGAAACAATAAAAGCCATTTGAAACGTCTCATGAATTTATTGGCAAAGAAAACATTAAAAAGTTTTGACTAAATTCTTGAATTAATTCAAATAGTAATCAAATCGTAAATTAATTCTGAAATGAGAATAAATAGCGACTCAAGTCTGCAGAGAATCGTTATTTCATTAGATTTAAATCAAATCGAGTTAGCGATGAAAGTGCTCTCAAAAAGAAAGACTGTTTCATAGATTTTGATTTGTTTTGTCAGAAAAACTGTGCGAAACGAATAGTATATTATTATTGCGTTTGTTTTCATTTTGATTGTAATATTAAATGCAAGTAATCGTTGAATACGAGAATCAATAAGTTTATTAAAAGACAAAACGACATTATTATTAATAATGGCTTTATTTCTATGGAATATTGGGTGGAAAGGGTGTAGAGGAGGAACTCTCATAACGTAAGACAGTTTATTAAGTGGCACGCAATCAGTTATGAGAGGCCAACAGTACAACTTATACCCGGTTTAGACTAGAATTTCATTAACTCTTCTCTACAGAGTTCTCATATTATGCAAGAATTGCGGTAATGGCTGTGCCTTTCAATTGTAATACAAAGTGAAACACGAGAACTGTTTTTAACTTTTCTTCAAATTCTCAACGCATTGGTCTCTATGTGTGTCTCTACTCCTCCTTTCACTCCTACATTGATTTCGACACAACTCTTACTCCAAAAGCTCTCTATCAGTGAATTGTCGCTCAAAACTGAATATTAGTGTTATTTAGTGGAAGTCTATCGCTATCTCTGTTTTAATATAAGTGTGTTTTGCCTTTTCCTCCGATTCATTTGACTTGTCCTTAAAGTTTGCTCTCTTTGTTTCATTGCTCTCCAGTTGTCTCTGAATCGCATTGTATTTTAGAGGCTCTTATTCTCAGTTCTGATAGTGTCTGTGCTTTATGCTGTGCTGATGAGTACTCAGGCATGAACTAAGGTTTTGACTATTGCGTGAGATGTACTGTTGCTATAGTGATAAAGGATTGATTAGTAATTAACCGTAGAATTAATTATTGTCTGACGTGACACTACAACCAATGCATATAAGCCTCCTTTTGCCAAAGGCTTTGCTTTGCTTTATTCTCTGCCAAAGCTTTAGAGCACTCTTTCATATATACGAATACTTTACTTTATGCTCATAAGGACTTTTGTGCACATCTCGGCCTTCTCTCAAACAGCACTTGGGTTTGTTCACAGCCATCGCTGCTACCCCTTTCCCTCCATCTCTTCATATGCTAAGTCACGACGCAATGGTTTTCTCATTTTGCAAACAAAATCTAAAAGATTTATGAGTTGAGTCACTATTTTAGCACTGATTCCATGCCTTTTGTGGTTTTCAACGATTGCTTTCACATTCACTGAGAGCTTGAATTAAAGCTCGTCTTCGACTCAAACACATTAACATCTCAACCAATAAATTGTCTTTTATTTGTGTTGGGATTTATAAGACATGTCACCACCACTTCCACCACTTCTCCATATTTTCTTTACAATTAGACAAAACAATTCAGACAATAAGCTTATGTCAAGTCTTCAATTGAATTACTGGGCTCTGAGGCAAACAAAGAACAGAATAAGTCTTTGATTAAGTCAATAATATTCATATTTTAAGCACACATTTCTTAAATCAAATCAAATAAAGAGTACATAAGAGTTGATTGTTTGAAAACATTCATATCTGGTATAATCATTAACTCATTAAATGTTTTATTCATTCATGTATTACACAATGTCTGTGACCCAAAGGCGCCCTCAGCCTCACTCAGCCTCACTCATCATAGCTTTTTATCAGGAATAAATTGATTTGTTGAACTTTTTTCTCTATTAAATAGGGTTTGATATACAGTGAGCACACAGTCTGTACTTCGGGGACTCACAGTTTTTTTATACCGTTTTATTAGATCATTATGCAAATTGGTTGCGGTACTTCCCAGTCATTTATATGAACATATAGTTTACTGTAACGTATATAATGTATATAAGGTTAGAAAAGGATAAAAAACAGTTATAAAAGGCTTAAAGGAGGTAAAGCATGAATGCATGTAATAGTCTGTTAGCTGACAATCACCACAAAGGCATTAGCGCTCACTTAACGCCATTTCCTAAAGAAGTCTCGACTAAGTAAGCGTTAAGTAAATGAGAATCACATGAGAAGAGACTCCGATTGTATGGCAATTGCTTTGACATTATGTATATACAAGTAATTTAGAGCTCAGAGGCATAACTTCTTATGTGTCACTTAATCAGATGAGTAAAGAGGCTTTTCTTTAAGATCACTTAATGTCTATCCCTGTGCTGAACACTCCATTCGCAATACTCGTTGGGAATAATTTATTAGAAGCAATGATTACATGAAAATAAAGACGAGTTCTCATCAAATAAGAGAAAGTAACAGATATTACAGAACAAACACATATTTTAATGTATCGCAAAACTATTTTCTCCATTATTTGTGTTGAGAACAATTTTTAATTTCTCCAAGGAGAAAATGCATTAAGCCTTTAATACCTTAACTCAGCCAAAACATGGCCGCGAGCATAGTTTGCACAGTTTGTCGATGTCATCAACTAATGTATTCAGTCATACATTCAATCACTTCATTACAAACCGTTATATCAAAAATATGTTTATAATAAGTGGAAGACTCGGCGCAAGAATGGCGTAAACGAAAACTATTAGACATTTTGTTTGGACCCTGAGCTGGTCTCCTCTCTGAGCTGAGCAGAGCTGAGCTCTAGTATTGTTTAAATTATATTCTGAGCAAATTTTCTGCTTTCTATGCAAATTACATCTGACTTGAAGTCTGAACTGTCCACAAATTTTTCTTCGCATTCGGTAATTAGTAAAGCATAAGGACTGTGCCTCTGTTTACCCCCGGAGGCACTGGAGGCACATAAGCCCTGTCAAGAAATTGCAAATGTATTCTGAGTTCACTTAACATTTATATATTGTATTAAAGGAGCCGTAGGTCTCTTGTAAACAGTAATTATCAGCGGCTATAGCAGAATATCGCACAAATTATGCTGTGCTCTGTCTTTCCTCTATTCTCTCATTTTCTCTAAATTTATGCAACTTTTGGGTTTGTTATTTGGTCTCAATTCGATTGCAAAGATTCATACATTCATTAGAGGACTGTTCCTTCAGTACAGACTAATGTATGAGCCTTTGGAACAGAACAAAGCAAACTGTCGTATAAGAGATGTGGGATTAACTCAATGATGAAGAATATGAGCCAATATTAGAGAGACTTACGATTAAAGTTTGTTATGTTTGTTATTTTTGCTCAAATGAATTTCAATTTGTTTTAACACATGAATTAAGATCCAAACTGAAGCTCACATTTATCTTCGCTGGGCTTTGGGTCTGTCCTCGGAGTCAATAGAATCGATATTCTCTATACTTTACACAATTTAATAACAGAATAGTTATATAAAATCTAAAATTTGATGTATTTGTGATCAAAACAGATAATGGTTTGAAAAGTATTGCATTAATAAAAGTTTTCAAACATTCCTTAAACAGTTTGATGATAGGATTCCGTTAGATATCAAAACCACATTTCATTGTAGAAAATGGTTGGCATTCCTTCCGGTGTGTTAGCCATACATTATAGTCAAAGTTTTCCACTTAAGTTAGCATTGAATAGCCTTAACAACATTGGTATCGATTAAATACAGTTTCAATAATAAAGTTAAGGAAGTCATTGAAAGTCATTTTCCAATTTGATTGTGTTATGCGTTCGACTCTACAAAACATTTTCCAAATTTTCAAAGCCTTTTCTCTAATAAATTATTATCGAATTGCAAAGGAATACAAGTAAACGACATTTTTGTCATCATTTTATAGAAAAGTCTATTTTCTGAAGAGTCGGCTCTAAACTGTTCTGACAAATATGTAAACTATTTAACAACAAATTTTCAAACTGGGCTTCAAATTGCTTTCATATCAGATATAAGTCTCATACTATCAAAAGCATTGACAATAAAAGCGATAATCTATTACTACGACTGCTCTACTAATGGTATACTATCTGCTGGTTGTCTAAGTCTAAGTCTGAGCACACGAACCGATGGTCAGACACTGGAGCAGTAGTTTTGAAAAACACATCTTTTGAATGAAAGCAATTGTATTGGGATTCGGGTTCGATATAATGTTGCGCTCCGTTCAGAGATTCACAAACAAATCTCAATGAGACTAACTGTTGAATGTTATTACAAATTCAAAAACACCGTTTGTCTGAACTAAAAAGCAGTTATGCATAATATTTAGGCAAAAGGCAAACCATTTGAAGAGTGAGCCAACTATTCACAGAAAAAGTGTAAACTCTTTTCGTATATTTCTATTGTTATCGAAGCGAAAAAATTGAGAAAAGGTTTCGACTCTGACTTCAGCTGCAAAGCGAACAATAAAAAAGAGTCCAAAGAGAGCCAAATGGGTCGAGGAATGTATTTTTACTCCATTTCTCGAAAACAGGAATCAGACAATCAGACACATTACGGACTGCACGTGCCATAAGTAGTGCCATAATAAGTGTGTTGCTTATGTGCAAATCTAGGTAAAGTGATTGTCGAGTGATTGTCGCCTTTCACTCTTCGCTCTACTCTTTACTGTTTTTCACTCTCTTTTTGCTCCAATTTTGTGTTTTTAATAAGAAAAGCCAAAATTCGTCCTCTTTTTCGTCTTTTATTGTTGTGTACAGTTATATACCGTTCCTCTATTCAATGCTCAGTAGGATTGAGTGGAAGCGACACTCGACTGCATAATCTGTTGATAAGGAATCAGCTGCACTGAGCAGAGGACTGAGGACTGCACTGCACCGGACCGAGACATGGATTCTTTAGTCGTCGTTCTAATAAACAGGACATTAGACTAAAGGGAAAAATTCATGACAGAAACAGTGCTCTACTTATGACTACTTATAAACAACTTTTGTTTGAATGGACGACAAAAAAGCAATCATTTCTATTGAGACCAAAGTGTGGCTCAATTCAGATGAACTGCAATGACCGCTACTATTCTTATTGACTGCTTCGTCACCCGTTGACGATCGCGTGCCGTCCTTTAACCTACTGTCCGATTAGATATGTGCCACTCCGGGTATTAGTATTAGTAGTGCTCCGGCAGGTGATATCACTGAAGATATTGCCCTTAAATAAAGCAGACGTCCAAAAGATTTCAAATATCGTCACATTTTACACAAAATTTAAGGCATAACAGAATTGCCTCAATTCAATGACATTCGTTTTCACTACTCATTCATGAATAGAGATGAGAGAGAGAGAGAGAGAGAGAGAGAGAGAGAGAGTGAGAGAGAGAGAGAGAGAGATTTTAGCTCTAATTGAAGCGAAAAAATCATTCAAACTTCGGATCAAATGAGAAAAAGAGAGTAAAAAAATTAGAGATAAACTTATTTATTATAAGAAAGTGATTGAGAGATAGTGAAAGTGAAGTAAAGAGCACAGAATGAAATCAAATAAATAGGAGAGACAGACAAAAAATATATTGAGAGAAGAGATGAGAAACGGAGAGGAAGTTTAATACTTTTATTGTGATGAAACATATCTGTATCACAAGAATTCATCAAATGATTTATCGCAAAGTATTGCCAATTCAGGGCTGTGCACAGATTTCGGCTAATCAGGCTTTCACTTGAACATCACCAAGAGCATCTATTTAGCAAAAATTGATAATTCTATATTTCTTAAAACAAAATTAGCCAGGTTGTAAGGATTTTAATATGAGAAATAATCAAGTGTGATAAATCTTGCACATCTCATCGTAAGAAAATAAGAGCAAAAATGTATTATTACTGTAATAAACGGGAAAAATAAGCCTTAAATCAAAAGCCAATTGAAAAAATTGGTAACAAAATTAGTGATCAGACGAACGGATGAAAGACCAGGAAATAAATACTTTTAATCCAATAATTTTAATCAAATTACTGATTACATCATTTGGTTTGACAGCTGATTGAATTGAAGCCATTAATTAGAGGCCAAACGATACTCTGGTCTCTCCCTATCCTATGTCTGTAGTAATACAGTAATCGTATCGTCAATTCTGAGAGGTTAACGGTATGGCACAGAATATCTAGTATTTTGTTGTGTAAAGTATAGGCTATAAGTCATTCTTAAGTTAAGAGATTAAATACTTTGACTGCAATTCTGTTGTGTATGTGTTTGGACTACAATTCTGTGCCCATTTCTGTGCCCGAATGCCAGCCCACTCTTCTCTATTGTGTTGAATGCAAAACACATTTTTCAGCCGACAATTGAAGCGTCAAATTATTGGATACTTTACTCTTATTTTTCTCGTCTCTAATGTTGGCCTGACTTTGACTTCAGCACAATTTATTCCCGGGAGAGGACCACCAAGGACTTCTCCCATACAATTCAATTATCTTGTAATCTACACACCACTAAAATAATATAAATTTCATTTAACTTTCGCAAAAATAAATTAGCTTGCCAAACATACATTTTCAGTAAATTTGCTTGCATATTAGCAAGCATATTTTCCAGACAAATGGCTACATTATCTCTCCAATTAAAAGAGGGTTTATTTTTCTTATTTTGCCACTCGAGGCACTGACTCTTCACTTTTTCAAGTAATCAAGTTAAACTTTTTGCAATGGGAGAGACTCCTCGGGCGACCCCCCGATAGAAGATGTCATTAGTGCTGTTCTTAAACAACTAATTGATAAAAATTAGACGCATTTTGTGCTGAATTTATCCGATTTTAGTCTACTATGAAATTAAAGCCAATTATTCATTACATATAACTCTCTATTGTCAGCGAAAAACATTAATTTCAGTATTTAGTTAAGCGAACAATTAATTTGTGCTATAGTTTGAGCATTTGAGCAAGTCAATTATTATTTTCGAGCAATTTTTTCTGCTCTGTCAAATGTATCTATGTCATTTCATTAATCTTAGCCATTATTAATGATCGAGTATTTTCCACATTTGCCGAATAAATCACTACTTCATTGATACAATTAATTTGTTTTTCATGTGTTTTTACAGTCAATGGAAGTCTTGCGTACCGTCAAGTGTTTCAACACCAGTGGACCCACTGTTCCGATTGGGATTCCCAGAGACACAGAGTCCCTGATTCTGATTCACAATGATTTTGATTCACTGCCACTAAACGCGTTCACATCAACCGATCATTTGCTAGAATTGAATTTGACGTACAATCGGTTGAATCATTTGGTCAGAGGTCACGTGTTTAGCAATTTATCGCATCTAAAAGTGTTGGACTTATCCCACAACAACTTCAGGCAATTGTTTGCGGGTATATTCCGGGGTCTCCGACGGCTACAGGTGTTGATCATTAGCTACGGTCAGCTCAAGTTTCTCGACGAACACACGTTTGACGGCCTTGAAGTGCTCAGCGATTTAGACCTGTCTCATAATCAAATACCATCTATCTACTTGGAACTCTTTCAAAGTATATCTAACCTTAAAGTAAGTTCAAATCATCAAACTTGCTTGCTCATATTGATTGTTTAAGTATAAAAACTTTTATACTCATTCCTTTGAAATGAAAACATTTATTCAATTTGAATAACTTTTCAGTTGATCTAGTTGAATTGGTGAATATTCAGCTAAGTTGACCTAGATAGAATAATGTGGAGTCAAATAAGAATATGTTTGAATAAATGCGAATTTCATTTGAAGAGAATTTGGTTTTTTGTTATAATAGGAAAAAATAATAAGAAAAGTAAAGTAGAGTTTGAGTATCACTTCATGTCTTGTTTGACATCCGATTAATCTATTTTGGATCTAATCGATAGTCAGCGCACAGAATAAGAGGGGACCGAAAGGGCAAAAATGTTCGTAAAGCGAAGAAAAGGCAAAAAATCAAATCATTAGTGGAGAGGAGAGAGTGTTTGGGGTCAGACTCCATGACAAGAGAATGAGTCGAATAAAAAGCCGAATGAGTGGACTGAGAGCACAACCATTGAAAACCAGAGCCAACCACAAGATATTCACATAATTTAATATACTTTGCATTAAAGGCTCCAATCAATCAATAAATTGAATAAAAACTATTCTTACGATAATTCTGTTAAAAGTTTTTCGTTAAGAGACAGTCAGGGGTTAACTCAACAAAAGTTTATTCCAAAATTTGCTAGAACTATCAATTACAAGTCTTTCGAAAATAGTTTTCAATAGAATTGCAAGCAAACTAAATTGGAAAATATAACACTATAAACAAGGTATTTTCTGACTATCATTGCTTAGCTTACCATAGTGTCAAACATCCTGAACATATCAATATTTCTCCATAAACTCATCGGTGAATTCTAAGGATAAATTGTATGCCTTCAAATTCATGTCCATTGAGAACAGACCATGATAACATTCTAAGATGGCTGAGAGTCAGGAATACTTCATTTTATGAGAGACTAATATTCAGTGGTTTATATGAAACAAATAATAAAATTCCAGTATTTTATATATTTATCATTATTTGGAACTTTCAGTCACTGAACCTGAAGGGTAACCACATATCGCATCTGACGGGAGGAATATTCACTTCGATGACAACATTACAAAAACTCGATTTAAGTGAAAACAAAATCCAAAGCATTAATGACAACGCATTCGTCGGTTTGGATCTCTTGGAAGAGCTTTACTTAGAAGACAATAGTCTGAGTCGAGTGCCGGCCATAGCTCTCCAATCACTAAAACGGATCGTCACTATTCATATGGACAACAATCCGGTGCAACAGCTGTCGACGGGTGACTTTGTGCACCTGCCGGCCAATACCATATCAGTGACCAACTGTTCTTTGTTGACAATGATCGACCGTGGTGCATTCTGGGATCTGCCAAACCTATACACACTTGTGCTGCACAGTAATCCTCGGCTGGCGTTCATAGACTCGCAGGCGTTGGTCGGCCTCCCAGTACTCAATACAATAGAACTACACGATTGTGGACTTAAGACCATTCAGAACGACATCATTAATAATATCGTTGCCAATGAACTGACTGCCGGTGCCATTGCCGGTGCCAACAGTGCTAAACACGAGCATCACTTCAAGAGATCGATTAGACTTACTTTAGAAGGAAATCCTTTTCTCTGTGACTGTAATGTCAACTATTTATGGAAGGTTTGTGTCCACAAATCAATACAATCTTCAAATTCAAATTAATTGCTCTTAGTTTTAGTTTTTAACATGCTTTCAGATGAGCAAGGTATGAATTTTCAGCCAACATTCGAAGTGGCATGCTATACCTTGCTCATCTCTCTTAATAGAAACTAATTGTCGAAAATTTAGAGAAGAAGTTTTGATAATTTTTCTTCCGTTTAGTGTCTTATCGATCAACAGAACTGTTCGCTTGAAATACCGAATAAGGATCGGGTTATTTGTGGTCAACCGCCAGAACTGAACGGCACACAAATAAATCAACTGAACGAGAGCTCCATTCCTGATGTATGTGCGCCACAACTGGTGGCTGTCAATAACGCCAACCAAACCATACATAAGAAGATCGGCGATAGACATCAGTTCCAGTGCCGAGCATTGGGACAACCCGTGCCTACAATACATTGGATTCTACCCTCTGGTGAAGTGCTTAACGAAACGTCAAATACAATACATTTTCAGCTGAGACTCAGCGGAAGTCTCCGTATGTTTCACTTAAAGCCGAGAGACAGCGGTCTATATAAATGTGTGGCTCAGAATCATTTGGGGAAAGTTGTCTCACAAATCAATCTAATCATCGATAATATTGATTTACATTTATATCCGGTGACCGTCTCATCAAATTATGTGACTCTCGTAAGTAAACAACAATTCAGCCATCAGTTGACTCTTTCTATAAATACAAGTGTTTTATCATAATTTATATATGAACTTCACCTTGCCTATTTTTATTAAAAAGAACATACTCGAAAAGTTTTTGCCCTGCTCACTAATTTATTGGTTGTAAAATAATTGATTTATTCTTTGTGATAGGTATGGAACGGGACGGGTCGCAACTCTTTCCATGAATACCAATTAATTTATAAAATTATTGAAGAAGAAAATAGTGGGGAACAGCCGCTGAACAGCACATCTAAGCCAACAGAATCTGCCTCAAAGTCTGCCTCAAAGTACGAGTCGGTGACTGTCAACCATTTGCTCCGTTCTTATAGTTTAACACATTTGGAGCCGAACTCTAAATACCAGATCTGTATGACTGTGAAAGACAGTGAAGCCAAGAATGGTTACGTCCAGTTGTCGTGTACCACAGTTCACACTAAGCCTCCTATGAGCACAACTGTGCGACCACTGCCACAAACTTCCAGCAACTTTAGTCTTGCCATTGGGTCGAGTGCTGCCATTCTGTGTCTCATTTTCATATACTTTACTGTGATTGGAGTAAAGCGATACCGTTTCCAACAGCAGTATGAGGTCCCCGACCAGAAGCTCACCATTACTCACCATATTTCACAAAGTGACCAAAATTTGGCGCCCATTCCTCTCGAGAATATCCACAGCCCTCTCATTAAACATATGAGACATTAAAATTGATTCATTCGATTTTTATTCATAAAATTATACCTTGTTAAATTACATATCAATAATAAATGTTGGACTAACCATAATCAAACTTCAAACTTAAATTATATTTATAAAGTTTCAATAAAGTATTTGTTTCCACTGCTTAATTACCTTGCTTATATTATTCATATAAGGAATTTTGTTTCAAAGAATTTTTAACAATTTCATCATGCGTAATTTGATGAATTTTTGAACAGCATCAACAAAACAAGCAAGGCAACTTTTACATTGCTATTGATCGGCCATTAATTACTTTATTCTAATCGAAATTACGAATAATATAAATGTTAGAAAATTGATCTAGCAAAGTTATTAAATGATCGATTAATTATATGACTCATATGACTTATCGAGCAATAAAATTAAAATGAATAATTTAAAAACCGCATTATCTTGATAACTTTGCCAATAAATTAACAAAATATGAAAAATGTTGAAAAACGGTTGTCTCGAGTATACTGAAGATGTGTTGGTAAATGTTTCGGATGAAATTATCGATAATAGAACACTAGTCCTTATGCCATTGGACCTTGCACCATATTTAAATTGGTTGTAAGTATATCAGAGTTTTGAACATTGTTTCTTGGTTCAATTTGTTTCACATCGTCTAATATTTTTTAACCACAATTAATGATCAGTGGTTTGCAAGATGTTTTCTTCATGTGTGGACCTTTCCTTAAACTACTGGTAGAATTTGCCAAGATAGCAAAATCAAGGTGACAAAATTTAACTTATTGTTAATGAACTGATATTCTATATTGAATTAGCTTGACAATATATGACAAGGGAGCCGTTGATAGAAAGCTAACAATTTTCATGACCGGGGATTTCAATATGGTTTGGGGACCGGTATCAGGTGCTCAATATGTCAAATACCGAGATGTGCTAGCTCAATTTGGACAATTAGTTGGTATCACACAAAACATAGATTATTATGAGATGAATACAATCGCTGCCAATTCATACCCGGGTTCTGTCGAAGTACTTCCTTATTTCAAATGCTTTTCGGCTGAAGTCTGGACATCGATATCAAGTTTTCTGATCATAATTTCAATTGTGTCCACCCTTTCCAATGGAAGGCTTAACTTGATTGCATTCGGGCACAACCTTTGGTTTTATAGCATAATACTGATCGGACCACTGCATAAAATACCGAATATCTTGAACATTTTTGTTTGGTTTCTTTGTGCCTCATTTCTCACCAAATTTTTCACTTCATTTTTACTCGACTTTATGATCAGATCGGTTCCAATGGTAACTATCGATACATTTGAAGACATATCTCAGAGAAGAGATATGAAAATTGTTGTCAGAGATGACAACTCTTTCGTTAAAATGACTGAAACTGAGAATTCTAGTCTTGCAAAAGCATTGGCCAATCAGGTTGAGTCATACGCTCATTTTGCGACCGATAATATCGCCGAAAGACTGTCTACGGGTCTGAACAACGGGTCGGTTGCATTTATACACGAGCGGATGATAATGTTATCTAGGTTGATTATTACTATGAATAAGTTCAACACTTCATTTGATTCAATACATATTTCGAGAGAAAGCGTAACATTTGAACCATATTTTATATTTTTCAATGAAAACTCTCCGCAATGGGCTCTGAAATCGTTGGACAGAATGTAAATTCCTAAGAATAATAAATGTGTCATGCTAATTTATGTTTTTTAGAATTACAGTGAGTAAAGAATCCGGATTATGGACTCAATGGAGTAAAGTTATGTTAACTGATTTGGGTCTTCAATATTCGTTATTATGGGAAGAAAGCGAAGTCTCGTTATTCACATTCAGTCAATTGACAATTGATTACGTTTTTGATATTTTCTATTTGTATTTAATTTGTATTACAGTATCTGTTCTTTCATTTTTTGTGGAATATATTTATGAACTTGCAATTTGAGCCTAAAAATACCGTTGCCCTAAAGTACCGATTGGGGGCCATAGATGTCAAATGTGATGGACCATGTTCATTGTCTACTTGACCCACAACATTGCTTTAAATATTTTTATTGTTATATTTATATTATTTTATTTTGAACATGTTAAATTGCACTCTACTTAAATTGATAAAATCGATATTTTAGTTTGACTAAATTTGAATATATTAATTATATGAATACCTTGCACTATTTTTTCGGTCTATTAAACAACAATTAATGGCTTCATTGCCATTGATTTCTATAGAAATGAAAAATAAATCAATTTTCTGAAAAGAATTGTTATTCAATACAAAAGATATTAAATAATCGATGAAATGTCAAAAACAAGAATTTTTAAATATTAAATAAATTATTGAAATCAAAATTTATCAAGACAATTCGAGTTTACAAATCAACATAAACATGATTGAAATGTTGAAAAATGGTTGTCTTGAATATGCTGAAGATGTGTCAGTAAATGTTTCGGATGAAATTATCGATAACAGAACTTTAGTTATTATGCCATTGGACCTTGCACCATATTTAACCTGGTAGTAAGTATTTAATTTTATAAATTATTGTTTATAAATAGAATTAATACTCGAGATAGTGATGTATCAAATTTATTATTGATCTGAAAACTAGTCTATAATCTCAAGTTTTTATAACTCTATGAAAGACTGTATTTTTTAAATTTTACTTATATTTTAGCGAATTGAATGACAATATATTCGTAATGTGCGGTCCTTTTCTCAAACTGTTGATAGAATTTGGCAAGATAGTCAAATCTAGGTCAGACAATATAATTTTTTTATCTTTTAATATTAATCTTGTATTCTTTAATTCTGTATTAAACAAGTCTAAGAATTTATGGGAAAGTGCCTATCGATAGAAAGTTGCAAATATTTATTAATGGAGATCTCGATATTGTTTGGGGACCTGTATCGGGGGCTCAATTTGTCAAATATCAGGAGGTGCTAGGTGATTTTGGACGCATCATTGATATGACACAAAATATTGAATATTATGAAATGAATACAATCGCTGCCAATTCATACCCGGGTTCAGTCGAAGTGTTGCCATATTTCAAATGCTTTTCAACTGAAGTCTGGATATCGATATCAAGTTTTCTGATTTTAATTTCAATTCTGTCCACCCTTTCAATTGGAGGTTTCTCTATAAATGAGCTGGGTCACAACATTTGGATGTACACGATTATTCTAATTGGACCATTACATAAAATTCCGAATATGTTAAACATTTTTGTTTGGTTACTTTGCGTCTCATCTCTTAGCAAATATTTTACCGCATTTTTACTCGACTTTATGGTCAGATCTGTTCCAATGGTAACTATCGACACATTTGAAGACTTATCTCAGAGAAGAGATATGAAAATTGTTGTCAGAGATGACAACTCTTTCGTAAAAATGGTTGAAACTGAGAACTCTAGTCTTGCAAAATCATTGGCCAAACAGGTGGAGCCATACTTACATTTCACGACTGAAAATATTGCCGAAAGATTGGCTACAGGTCTGAGCAACGGCTCCGTGGCCTTCATTCACGACAGAATGATCTTATTATCAAATATTATAACAACAATGAAAATATTCAACACTTCATTTGATTCAATTCATATTTCGAGAGAAAGCGTAACATTTGAACCGTATTTTATATTTTTCACTGAAGACTGTCGGGAGTGGGCCCTCACTTCTTTGAAAAGTTTGTAAGTTATCAGGTTTAGAAATTTTTCATCCTAATTGAAATTCTTCAGAATTACAGTGAGTAAAGAATCCGGATTATGGACTCAATGGAGTAAAGTTATGTTAACTGATTTGGGTCTTCAATATTCGTTATTATGGGAAGAAAGCGAAGTCTCGTTATTCACATTCAGTCAATTGACAATTGATTACGTTTTTGATATTTTCTATTTATATTTAATTTGTATCATGGTAACTTTGCTTTCATTTTCTGTGGAATATTTTTTAATAATTTGATTTTTGAATACTTCTGTAATTTTAATTATAAGTTTTAAACACTTATTCATAAAGTTATTGATTAAAACTTTTTGTAATTTCATTTCCAATAAATGTATGACTGAATAGTATTTTCGCCAATTCTTGTCACAAACTTTCCTTCTTTAGAGTCATTGATAACGAAATCTATGGGTTTATTACTCAGGTTGAAGACAATAATGGCAGTCGAGTTGTCAGGTCTGTCCACTCCAATAAACTCAAAGTCTTTTTGAACTTTAGTTGACGTGAGCTCAACCCTGACTGAGTCGGGTGCTATAAATTTGCTGTAATGACCCAAAGCATAGAAATTTGGATTCTTATAGTACTCCTTCTTTTGGGCATCGATTAGAAGGGGTGCGTCCGCTGCCTTCAGGTCCCGATTTGGATGACCATAGATGTCAAGTGCCAGGTTCCATTCAACCCATCCCACCACATTGTTTTTTAGGTTCTTATTCAAATATGTGATTCAGTTTTGAGCATGTTAATTTGAACTTTACTTACATTCATAACACCACTAATATAATCACGAGCGTGGTCCCAATCACCAAGGGCAGATGGAGTGAATGGCTTTGTGTTATGTCGGAAATTTTGACAGCACTCTGTCATCAGTACAAACTGCTCAGGATATTTGCTCTGTAGTTCAGAGATCCAGGACAAATTACGACCCAAATAGCAATGATAAGCAATACCTAATTATAATAATGGTTTGATAATTTAGTTGAACTAGCTTACTACTAACCATTGACATATTTATGAGCTTTCTTATCATCGAGAATTCTTTCCACATAAGGTATGACCGGATTTCTTTGACTTCCGTCGTCATAAACCATTAGATTAAAGTTGTCCTTGGTATAACCGGCCTTTTCAAGAGCCGGACCCAAATGTGTAGAAACAAAATCTCGTTCAACGGTAGCATTGAGAAAGTTCATGGAGCCAAAGCTAGCTGGCTCATTCTGCATTGTCATTCCCCATATGTTTATTCCATTTTCTTTGTAGGCGTTTAAGAATCTAAAAAGTTATTCAATTAAATCAAAAACCGAATCAAATCAATAATTACTGACTTAACAAAATAATTAGCCCACGTATGGTAGTGTTTATAGCCTTGCTTAGTTAATGATGTCTTGTTTAGCAGCCAATGTGGGGTCACCCAGGGACTAGCGAAGAACTTAATCTTATGGGCCGAAACTTCCTGGGCTAATTTGATATTTGGAATCTGGTAAATAAGTTGTGATTTAAAAAATGAGCATGCCTAAGAAAGTTATACCTTGTGTTTAGTGTCTTCTTCGGTGAGTTTCCAATTCTTGAGATCAAAGTCTTCTTGTGTTCCGTCATCATAGGTATAGATTCGGGTCGAGAAGTCTGTGCCGGCGATCGGTATCCGCGCGACACTAAACTCGATGCCATTGGGAGAGAAGTAGTCCTTTATCAGTGTTTGTGCTAGGTCCTTGGGAAGGGTATCTATATTGATGGCAGCTGCGTCTGTGAAGGCCGCTCCCAACCCAAACATTTTCTGATACTTTTTACTTCTGTCTATAGTCAGTTCAATACGACTCTCCGATGAATTGACTTTTTCATTGAACTTGAGTTTTGTTTGTTTAAATCTGTGTCCGCTTTCACTCGTCTCATACATCAGAACCGATCCCTTCACCTGTTTTGAGAGGACTTCCAAATTATCGCAATAAGTGGTATTACAAACACAATAAATGGTGTTCTTTCCATTCCGTCCGACACATTCCCGTCTGCTCTCAATCACAACTTGCAAAAAAATGTTAGTGACCTATTCTTTGACCATGATCATTGAATACTTACCAAGGGACAGAGACAGGCAAACGAATATTGGAACGAAAAAACCTAAATTCAAAGCCATTTGAACAGAATTTTAATATGAATTGAATTTTCTTAAAGTTTAATACATTTATAGACAAAAATAATCACAACTTTTCATGACTGGAGATGAGAAACACAGCACTTGCAAGTTGCAACTTATCCAACTTATCTTGCTTAGAAAAACAGTACATGTTTCTATACATCTAATGATCGGTTTAATTTGAAAACAATTTTAAGTCCATAAACAATCTATTTTTCATTTTTTAAAGAAATACCATGATAATTTTAAAAATTATGGGCATTTTATTTTTGATATATTAGTTTATAGATTATTTTAATTAATAAAAACAATTATTTTAGTCAAACAAATATTTATGAGTATTTCAATGATATTTTGTGGGGAGAAAATTAACTAGCCAAGTTTAAGGCTACCAAGAAGGGGTGCAGTGGCTTCAACAGTCGGCTTAACTATCGGGTTGACAATGATATCGAGCACATCCTTCTCTTCGCCTTCATTTAATGACTGACACATATTCCTCACAAACTGTCGCCACTCATTCTTATTCATCTTCAGTGCTGTTCGGATGATGTCCAGCAAAAAGGACTTCATTTCTTTGTGGCCATACCTGTTGGCCCACTTCAGATAATCGGACACATCATTGGCGTTGACGGAGTCATACAAATATTCCTTAATCATAGACTTGAGCTCTGGTAGACCCGAGTAGTCGGCCGCTACGTATAAGTCCATAATATTTCTCTTTATGTCAAAGTTTGGATCAATTTTATCGGTATATAAGTATTGAAGAATATATTGAAAAATATCGGGATTTAGGCCATCAATCTTGAGTCGGGCCTTTTCTGGACCGGAGTGTGACTTCAATAGTTGTGTTATTTTGTCATTGAGTGCACTCGATCTCAGGCAGAGTATACTTTTATGGGCACAGAATACACGGCTTTCGTTAAGGCGAGGGTCAGTTACTTCGATCTCAATATCGCAATGATTCGGATCATTGAGTAGTTTTGCCCCCAATTCTTGAAGTCGAGGACATTCTTGTTTGCCATCCATGAGAACACTGAGTGGAACCGTTATTTTCTTTTCTAGAGGGAGTTCCACAATAGCCGACCTCATAAACAGTTTATCCAATTCGGGTTTTCTGTCCTTTATTTTATTGGTAAATGTGATACCAATACAGAAAAATAAGACACAAATTATTGAAAACTTATTTAAAATCATTTTATTTAAAAATATATTTTATTGAATTCAAGTTTAAGATGTTTTCATATAATAGCTGTTTATGTCTCAAAACAATTTAATTCAATAATAAGTTGTTTTCTCACTTATATATAATTTGGTTCTAAAATTTTCCACAAATTTTCCATGGGCAAACATCAGTTTATGTGATAATCATTCATTATTTCAACCATTAAATTGATTTGCATCTAATTTAGTATTTTAGAGACTGTCTGAGACTTACCACAATCTCAGACAAAACTTCAATAAATCATTTCACTGATAATTGATCACAGATTTTAATTTTTTTACAATAAAAGAGATATATGATTATCTTGTTCTTTTTTTAATAATTCAATGATGAGCAAGACAGATTGAAGTCCATTATTTGCTTAATTATAATTCCGATTAGGATTTATTCTTGATCATCCATTCATTTGAATTAAAAGTTCAATAAATTTAACTTGGAAATAGAAGATTCAGTTTATTGCTGAAATTGTTTGCAGCTTTATAGATGATCTTGCTGATCCCTTATCTGATAAACATTCAAATAAAAGGATAAATGATTTGGTGTTTTGAAATTCAATGTTTTAATGAATATTATGTCATTCAATACATGTATTTATAGACATTAATTGATTTGAATGTTTGAATCGTGTCCAGAGTCTGTCCTCCATAACAGTGTCTGTCCTTCAGTAACAGATGAATATTTTCTAATTCAAGAAGTATCAAGGGTAAAAGATGGGAATTTTTTGCCCAATTAATTGAATTTCAAACAAGAATATTGTCTAAAGATTCTAAAGAATAAAATTTTTGAATTATCATATATTTGAGATCTGAATCAATATTTGAATTTTCTGAATGCAAACATAAATTTATTAAATATACAAGATCAATTAAATAAGAACAAATATAAACATGTATATAAACCGGTGTTCTATTTACAAATAAATAATTAATTAATTAAAACATTTAAATAATAATAAGTTTTGAGAGAATTATTCCGTTATTCGTTTGTCCGTTAAGTGAAGCGGTTTTTCATTTTAATCGATTAGGCTTTGAGTGAGTTATCGTATGGGCCTCGAGTGGCACTCGTTCTGTTAAACCGGTCTATAAACTCATCCAGGACATTGGCACGGCCAAACGGAATTGCCGAACCACCAGGAAGGGGAAGTCTGCCGGTAGTCTTATAATATCCATTGGGCTCGCAAATGTCTCTGATGAATTTATCGAATTGTGCCTCATCCAAGTCCATCACTCTTCGCGCCATTTCCACTAATTTAAGCTTAAGTTCAATAATTTCCATATCATGTGCCCAACGAATATACGCCACGAGTTGGTAGAGTTGACGTAAAACATCGTAAGAATCTCTTCGCAGGTATTTCTCGATGGCATCCCTCAACTCTGGAATGTCTAAGAAGAAGGCGCCCACATATACGGCGACTGTGTTCTCGATTTCATCGAAATTTCTTATACGATGGGTATAAATATAATCGAGAATCGCATTAACCGCCTGTTGTGGAAGTGGTGGCCACCTATAAGTTGGCAGACGTTCTCTATCTCTGTTAGGAAGGCTTATATGAGCTCTGACCGCCTCAGCCGCTCCTTTCTCAAGAGTCTCTGATGTGAGAGAAAGGATAGCCATGTGAGCAAAGTATGAGATACTTCTGTTGGCGCTGACATCAAGAGATGAAATGGCGATATCAGCAAAAGATTGTCTGCTTCTCAACATTCTTCCCAAGTCTTGCATACGACAGGTGTAGATACCGCTGATTATTGTAGTGAATGACTCTTCTTTCCAATTGCCGGAACCAACCTGTGATCTGACTGTGTGGCAGGTCATTTCACATTTCTTTACTGAGGTGTCGATGTCGATTTCGTTGCCATCGTCTACAACGACTGGCGTTTCAGGCTTTGCCCACCCTGCCTCACTAGAGGGGATAACATAACAAATAATAAGTACCGAAAAACAACCGATTCTTGTCTTCAAACTCATTATCAACTGTTTTGGCAAACATTGAATTTGGTCTCACTTTATATACTAAACCCTTTCCTATCAAGTGATGATCTGTACTAACATTTTGGATAAAAATTCAAATTTAAAATCCTATCAATTAATGCATCAAAAAATGAAAATTTAATATCTATTGTCTTCTAATTGAAGGACAGTTACATTTGTACAGAATTAGTGTTTTATTTGCATAATTTACAAGAAATTTGAGCAAATCTTTGGATCAAGTGTTAAGTGATTCATCAAAAATTATTCATATTTTGTGTTATAATTATAGCCTTTATTCTAATTATTAAAATTAAACACAATTTAATTAATTGCTATAAAATCACATTAAACTAAACTGATCCGAATCGATTAAAATGATTTGAATAATAAAAATAAATTTTGCATGATAATTTATGATTAGTTAAAAAATTTAACAAAAACCTGTAATTAAAAAAAATCAATAATTTTTAATTTTTTTTTTAAAAAAACTTTTATTATGACTTCAGTACAGAATCGTTGATAAATTTTGACTTATTTGATCTTGGTTAATTCAATAAATATTAACCAAATTAAGAATATATTTTCGTTTTTTTATATTCTGGTTTCATTTATTCGATTAAATTTTTATTAAATTTACTAGGTCTTAATTATCAAAATACAACTTTATTAATTCATTTTGTAGTCAAAGGATTCACAAATATCTTTAATGAATTTTTCATATTGATCCTGGTCCATTTTTAGAATTATAGCGCCCATCCTCTTCAGGTTAGCTTTAAGTGGTTTGTTGTTTGTGTTGTGCGCCCATCGAAAGTAAGTAACAAATTGTTTGAGAAGATCCACAGAATCGTAGGACTGGTATAAGTAGTTCTCAATCATATCCATCAGTTCTGTCAATTGGCCAAAGAAAGCGCCCACATATAAGCCAATAATATGACCATGCTCATTGAAATCATTGATACGAAGAGTGTAAATATATTTGATTAGACCTCTAATAACATGAGGTGAAAGTGGGGGCCACTCCAGGATTGGTAATCGCTTTCTATCTCTGGACATGTCTTTCACGTGAATTTCAATAGCATTGAAGACTTGTGTTTTTAGTTTATTTGAGGCGAGGGAAAGGATAGCAGAATGGGTGCAGTAGTCGACTGAACTGTTTGTATCGAGGTCAAATGACCTTATTGTAAAATCGCAAAACATTGTATTGTCTAATATTTTTTGGGCCAAGACTTGCATTTCACAGTTATATCGACCACTGATAACAGACCAAAATGTGTCCGTTTTCCAGTGTCCACGTCTTGAGGGTAGTCCGATGGAGTGGCAAACCATTTCACACTTCTTTGTTATATTTCTTATATGTTGTTCTTCTATGTATGGCTCATAATATGAATTGGCTTCAGATTCCGGATTGGGTCGCGGTCTGGGATTCATTGGAATTATTGGACGTATTTTCGTTGTAGTGGTCGTAGTTATGATGGGTTTGCCTGGAGTTGTGGTTGTGGTTGTGATGGGTGATTTAGTCCTTGTTATTGGTTGTGGAGTCCAAGTTGTCGCTTCAATTGTAACCGGTATTCTTGTATAACCACTGCCTCGTGTCCGGTATTCTGGCTCAGGCTCTGGGTGTGACCACATTGCAGAGGCGCAGCTCAAATCTATGTGAAATGAAGTAGGCCAATTTAGACATATCTTATTTTGATTGTTAATTTTTAAATTTTTGATTAACATGCAAGAAAGGTTTAATGAATTTTTAAAAAAAATAACATAAAGGACCTACTTAACAAAAGGAGTGCAGTTATTAAACACATTTTTAAACGAATAATTAGTAAAACGACTTCAATATAAAGGTTAAGAATAGTAATGAAAATTACATGAATTCTCTCAAAACAGAAAAGTTTCTGAAATTAGTTCAAAAACATTTTCAAAATGTTGTTTGTTGTCTGTCGTCAGTTGTCATGCTCATTTAACAACATTTAAGCGGACTGTTAAACCGGATAAAACTAAGGATCGAATGATTGATTGTTTTGCTTTTAATTATTAGATTAAACCCAATTTGATTGTTTGCCTCCAAACCATATTTAAGACAAATTAAATCAAAATTACATGAAATGACACAAAACTCAAGTTTTGATTACAATTTGTCAATCAATTAATCACTGGATAGTTAACAAATGACCTTACACATTATAACTAATTGATTACTCATCAATCAACTAATCTGAATACAATTGATTCAATTATAAATTATTAGAGCGACCTTGCTAATTTACATTGAACTTGACTTTGTTTTTCATTTATTTGCTCACATTTTATCAGTTTTTAAAAAAGTATTAAATAAATAATCGAAAAAATAATTAAAACTTTCTATTGTTCGGAGCAATTGGAATGATCTTGTTCATTCTTTTCCTCTAATCAATTACACAATCAATAGCCGATTAACAAAAATTATTTGGCATTCATTTTGAAGTTTTATAATAAAAATCTATAATTAACTCAAAATAATATATAAATTAGAGATTATTTATTAATAATTAATCCATTAATTCACTCGAAATTATTTTTAATTAACTTTTTTTGAATAAAATATTTGAATTGAAAATCATATATAAACTGAACTTTATTTCAGTTATCAAATTATTTGTGAGACAATGGCATCGGTTCTTAGATTTCTATTAATTTCGTTGATTGTGTTATTCGGATGCCATTATAGAGAGGTCGGCGCCGGACGTCATCATAAGGGAAAAGGAAGTTATGGCAGAGGAAGCTATGACCTGGACCGTTTCAGAAAACTCAACTTTGAGACTATAATCAGTGGTCAGTCCTGGTGTAAACTTCAGGAGACTTTGGGATGGAGACTCTACCGGGAACATACCTTGTGTGACCTGGGTATCATAGTCAGAGATTATTCCAAACAAGAGGAGGACCCGTTGGTTAAAAGAGTGTTCGAAATGGAGGAGAGGACTGAAACTACTTACTCGCCATACGACAACGCCACACAACCCACGGCTTTCGCTTTGACGAGTCAACGGTTCTGTGCGCACAGGTATTCAAAAGAATAATTTTCTTCATTCTATTCGATTACAATAGATTTGATCTTGTCTATTTCACTTAAAACAGGGCAGTTTTATCGGCCCGTTCCTCAGTTTTAAATGATTTGATTCGTAAGCGATTGGGAACGACTAGCAGTTGGGCCGTCAGACACATTGTCATCAGAGTTGATAACATTCCAACGGATACCTTCGATCACCTATTACAGTTTATTTACACCTACCAAATAGAAAACTTTGACACTGAGCGTCACATAATCGACTTGTATGTGGGGGCCCATATGCTCAAGATCCAATTACTCAAAGATAGTATCCGAGAATATATTCTCAATGATATGAAGAATTCAATCGAGCAAGTACACTTCATCTTCAAATGGCTGAAATGGGCCCAACAGAACAACGACTCATCCCTTGAAACTGATCTTATTCTGATGATTCGGAAAGTGCTCAGGTTAGAAAGTGCAGAACGATGGGCAGAGTTCGGCAAAGTCATCTGCGCCATCACCAGGGACACTTATATAACCAGCCTGAATGGCTTAGACCGTGCAGGGCCTATGTTCCCAACTACCAAATAATTAGCATGGTAACACAATTTTCAAACTTGAAATGATTATAACTAATTTTCTAATCATTATTTAAGTTGAAAACTCTTTTCCACTCAAATTGTATATAAACCGGTCGTTCAAATTGTTTGTCTTTTCTAAAACTATATTGTCCTTGGTCATTCATTTCAAATTATTCTGTTTAATTATTTATAACTAAGTTATTTAAATTCCAAATTCAAATAAAAACAAGCATCACATATTTCACCTTGTTAAAACTTTGATTTATAACAGAAGAGAAGTATGAATTCAAAGAGTTAGGTTGAGTTAGCTTTGAGCCATTTATCAACTGTTTTGCTTATGTTAGCAAGGTAAAGACCAAATATTTCTATAAATTATCAAAAATTTAATATTTAATAACATGAAGTTTAAGCTGAAAGTTATTCAAAGAGATAATTAAGAATCAAGGTAAATTACTCCACCTGTGGAGAGTAGAAAGATTTGCAAGTTTCAAATAATCCAAAAACTAGTTTTCAATTCACTTCACTTTACTTTGAATTTAGTTTCAAAATGTTTGTATTTTTCCAATTGATTGAAGAAAATTATTTGACCTGGCTCACATTGATTATACCGGTGCTAATCATTTATAAATTCTATTTGAAACATGCTCAAACTGTAAGTATGAATATCTTTAAAAATCAATTAAATTTATCAGTTCTCAGACATTCTCCAAAGCGAACCATGGCGATAGGACCCAGAACAATTCATATGAATTGTTGAATGGGTGGACAGTCATCCTCGAGTCCGACCAATTGAAATCAAATCAAATCAAAGCATTAACAGTGAACGAGACAGACCTAGTTGTTTATAGGGGAACTTCCAACAAATGTTTTGTTTTCGACGCCTACTGTCCTCATTTGGGCGCCAACTTAGGAGTGGGCGGAACTGTTGTCGGGGACTCTATAGAGTGTCCGTTTCACGGCTGGCAATTCGACAACAATGGAAACTGTGCTCACATTCCGGGCATTGAAAGTCTCTTTTATTAATATTTTGTAAACTCAGTTAAATATTTTTGTTTTCTTTTGAAAATTATAAAACTGATCTAGATCCAACTAAGGTCCAATTGAAAAAATATAAGGTCATTGAAATACTGGGTTTTATTTGTATTTGGTTTCACTCTGAAGGAAAGGAACCGAATTGGTTTCCCCAAGATTATTTTCAAATTGAAGAGAAAGGATTGTTGCACCTTGCAACTACAACCGGATCGTTCAATAGCAACTCAGTGGTCAGTTTTCAACTCTGGTTAACTCGAAATAACTATTGTTCTTGATTTTGATACCAAGGATATGTTGCAACACTTTTCAGATTTTCAACACTACCCTTGGCTTCATTCTGACCACAAAATATGGAACAATTGGTCCAAGGACTCAATGATTTACAGATTGTTTCACAAAATAATTGAAATAAAATTTCCGTCCAGTAGTTGGAGAGCAGGAGAGGGCTCTGATAAGCACACATTCAGTCATCATATGACGACCCTGGTTAAAATTTTTGGCTCAATTGAAATTATTTTCAAAAACGACGTCTTCTGTATGGGTCCTTCGCTCTACACAATGAGAACAGAGTTTAACTTTTTTGGCCCTCGTCACATTTTTAGTGCTGTCGGTATAATTCCCGTACAGAATAATTTGTGTCAAACCATATGTCGGGCCTCTTCAGGATCCGGTCCTCTCAACAATTTTTGGGCCAAACATTTTGCTGACAGCGCACATAAAATGGTAACCAAGCGCTTGATATGCATGATCATTTTATATTTACTCTATTTATTGATTAGATGAAAGGTGAAGCTGAAATTTTGGAAAATAAAACTTACCTGGTTCAACCGCTCCTTACCAAAAATGACGAACCATTGAAACAATTTCTTAAATGGATTAAACAGTTCCAAAAATAATCAAGTTCATTGAAATATATTGATTTTATTTTTCATAATAAAAGTTAATCATGAAATTGACCAAGTTCAACTTAATTCAATTTTTGGAGAAAAAAAGAAATTATTGAAAACTTCTATATTAGCGAAGTCTAAGAAACTATGAAATATACAAAAATAAAACAAATCAAATACTAAACTAATTGCCAATAAAGGGACACACACTGGACCACAGACTGGACCACAGACTGGACCACAGACTGGACCACAGACTGGACCACAGACTGGACCACAGACTGGACCACAATTAAAAATAGTTATAGAAAATTAATACAAGTTTGTAGTTTGTAGCAAGTTTAGTTTGAAATTCTTAATTCTACGCCAACAGTGATATCTGAGGAAAGCATTTGAAAGGAAAACATTTTCACTTTGAGAGGAATTTTTGTTTTCTCGGTTCGAATGAATTCATATTTAGGGAGAAGTCCAGCGATGGCTGTCTTCGCCTCCATTAGAGCGAAACGAATTCCCACACAATTACGAGGACCGCCACCGAAAGGTAAAAATGTGTACGGAATTAGTTTGTCTCTGTTCTCAGGCATAAAACGGTTCGGATCAAAACGGTGTGGATTTGGATAATAGCGTGGATTGTGGTGAATGGCATGAATGGGAATGGCCACAACCATTCCCTTAGTAATTGTTAACCCTGTTTGGCCCAACTTATAGTCTTCAGAAGCGGTGCGAACGGTTAACAGCGCAGGGTTATAGAGTCTGAGCGTTTCCGAAATGCAAGCGTCGAGGTATGGCAGTCGGCAAAGGGTTTCGTAATCTATTGTTCCGTTTTGATCAATGACTGTCTGAATCTCTGTGAGGAGTGTTTGCTGACACTCAGGATATATGGCCAACGAATAGACCAAATGTGACAAAAGGATTGAATGCGTTTCATAACCGCCCAAAAGAAATATTAAACTGTTGGACAGTATGTCGTCGTTCGTGAAAACTGTCGATATTTTATTCTCTCCAATGTTTTGGTTATCTTTAGAGTAATGATCGGTTCCCTCATTATTATCAATAATTTCATTTTCAATGATTTGTTTGTTTCTGTTCTTTGAATCGATTAAAATCTGAAGGAAGTCGTGATGTCCTCCACTCTGTCCTCCAATGTCTTCTATTTCTCTCTTTTTGATAATTTCCTGAATCTATTTATTTATTAAATATGAAAAGAGAGTTAATTTTCAATTCGAGGATTGATTTCAACGGAGTTCACTCATTAATCACATATGATTTAATTTAATCTTGGTCATAAATGTAATTAAGAATGTGTTCTATTTCACCATAAAAGGTTGCCATGATAAACCCCAATCGGGAATAATGGTCAGGATAATTTTGATTACACTGAGTATATTACCTGATTATTTAGATTCTATATACTGACCATATTCTTGAAGAAGTTCATCATTTTTGGGTTAAAAATGGAAATTTTCAATAGTTTGGCCACCGGTCCCAAAATGGCGAACAAAAGGATCCGGATTCCACTGAAGGCTTCCATTGCATACTTATTAAAAGGATTGTTCGGGTCATTATGTGTGTCAATTTGAGTTGCAAAGCAGCACCTTGCCAACACATCCATAGTATAGTCACCCATCAGTTTCTTCATTTCAATTTCCTTTTCATTTTTGGCCACATTTTCTAATTTCTTGTCCATTGCCTGAAGGCATTCCTCAACCATTTTATGCATTTTCTTCATTTTTGTATTCGAAAAAACGGGAGTAATCTTCAGATAAGAATTACAATATTTAGAAACGTAATCTAGCTCAAATACTTATAAGTGGTTAGTTATCACTACTCACAACAGATCTAACAGTTCTCCACTCTTCATCGGTGGTAATACTGAGCGCCCGATCAATCAAAGGATCACCAAATTTAATGATACGCCGATTGACAAAAACATTGAAATCACGAACTAAAATATCCTTGATCAGTTCTGGTTCAGCCACTGCCAGAATCGGTGTTATCCCCTCAAATATCCTAGTAATTAAAAAATTATGTATCAATACTTTGTATTTGTATTTTAATATTTTGACTAAATTTTGACCAAGCTCCAATTGATTTTACTATTTGTTGTCTTATTTGTTTAGTTTAATAATAAAATTATAGGTTCGCTGTATTTAACTCATCGGAAAGAATAAAGGGATATCTGAGTTAACAATGGTAATAATGGTAATAATGGTAATAATGGTAATAATGGTAATAATGGTAATAATGGTAATAATGGTAATAATGGTAACTCAGATATTCCTTTATTGGTTTGGAGTTAATTACATAATTTGAAAACATTTAGAAGACTTCAAATTTAAATAAAATTCAAACCCATATACGGTTCCATATTTATTAAGTCTTTCCTCTTCTATATCGGGAAGAGTTTTAAACAACATATCACCAAGCGACCCAAAAATGATCCAGGGTTTCGGCCCATTTATACCACGAGATGACCAGTAATTGTAATTACGGGTCAAATAACTGAATTATCGAAAAGTAGATTAATTTATAAAAGTTTTGTTACTATTAATACTCACAAATATATTGCCGTCAGAACTGATAAAAAGAAAACAATTGTCGGATAACTCGTGTCAATGAAGGCCCACATATTGAAGAAGTCAATTGGTTGGTGTCTTCTTTGCTATTATCATGCAAATCGAAATATTATTATATTGAAAGGTCTTATTTTATTATTATTGAATATAACTGTAGTTTCAAATGTATTACCAATAATATGCCGTTTCTCTAAACTCTGAATATTAATTGAGTAATATTTAAAATTCAGATTATATTTTAGAGGAGTTTTATATTTGAAAAAAATTGTTTTTTAGTCAAATAAATGAAATGTTCAAATGGTTATCCATATTGTTACCCAGTTTATTTTATACTGAAATCATGTCTGAAGTGAAAGATTATTTCGATTTTTTTGTTGATGTCTTGAGTTATATTTCGTTATGTTTTATAACAACTATTTTATTCGTAAAAGTGTTCAAAACTTTATTTCAAAAGTTTCAAACAAAAAGTTTGCAGTTATGCGGCGGTCCACAGGTCTGGGCGGTAGTCACCGGCGCTACTGATGGCATAGGCCTCGAATATGCGAAACAATTGGCCAAAAAGCGCTACAATTTACTACTTCTGAGTCGTAATCGAGAAAAACTAAAAAGAGTTAAGTCGTTGATTGAGTCACAGAATGACTGTAAGGTTACAGTTCTGGTCATAGACTTCCGTTTCCCCAATATTTACGATCAAATTGTTGTCGAATTAAATAAATTGGAAGAAATTCATATTTTGGTTAATAACGTGGGAATGGGTTATCCTAACTCTAGACCTGAATATTTCACAAATTTACCAAGCAATTACTTACTTGATTTGATAAACGTTAATATTGTTGCATGCACAAGATTGATGAAACTAATTCTACCCAGAATGGAAGAAAATGGGAAGGGTATAATAATAAACATATCATCTGGTGCAGCTCTATACCCAGTACCTTTTAGTGCCGCTTATTCAGCCTCAAAGGCATATATTGATTACATGTCGAGAGGTCTGAGCAAAGAATATGAATCAAAAGGAATCACAATTCAATCTGTTCTACCATTTTATGTGTCCACTAAATTAATAGAAGGTATTGAGCAAGATCTTTTCACTGTCTCGCCTGAAAATTTTGTCTCAAGTGCTTTGAAAACATTGGGAAAATCTGAGCGAACTTCAGGTCATTTCTTACATCGTTTTCAATACTTTGTTTGCGAGTTATTCAATGTTTTATCGAAAAACTTTGGTTTCGATATCAATATAATGATTGCGACTTCCGTTCAGAAGAAACTGATGTCAGCCTCGAGTGACTCATCACAAGTCTCTCATTAAACTTATTTCGAAACTAATTGAAAATTTAATTTCTCTCAAAAACAAATTATATTTTCTATTCCGTGAAATTCAATTGACTTTAATTTTGTAATCAATAATTAATATTAATTAAAATAAAGGACTAAAAATGTATTTTTAAAAAATCATTTCGAAATATTTGTTTTTTCCGTCACTAGTCATAAATGGTCCTTGATATTTATTTATATTCAGGGATAATTTATCATGTGATCGGTGAATGATATTGCAATAATTTGACTCTATCTTGTCCAACTGTTCTTGTTCAAATAAGTCTTTTTAAAAAAATGATTGAAATGTGGTCCATAACAATAATGTTTGTCTTTTTATTAATTGGTACCGATTTGTTGGCCACACTCTTGCACATTTGCAATTTTATTGATGACACCAATTTCTTTATAGGTTTTTCAATATTGAAAAACCTAAATTCAATTTTTAATAGCCAGACAGAAACTGTTACCAAGCTCAAATCAGAGGAAAAGTTCAAAGACCCGGCTCTCGTATTCAATGGGATTCGTTTCTTCACACATTTATTTTTAATAGCCGGACACTTTTCCCTTTTACCATACGCTGTCTATTCGAATGATGTTTTTAATTATAGCCAGGTAGAAAAATATTTAACCAGCGCTCTGAACCGATCAGCCTTGGTCATCTTCTTTCTATTCAATGGCATCGCAACTGGAAAGTGGTATTTCACAGAGACTGATGGCAAACATGCAAATTCAAAATTTAAATTGTTTGCAAAATTCTACCTGGATCGCTTTCTAATGATTGCTCCTGTTCATTTCCTTTTACTAATTTTCTACTCATACTACATCGATAATTTACTGATAAATAGCAGGGATCAAAATGTCATCAAACTATGCAATCAGGCATTTATACCGAATATGCTTTTTGTGGGTAATTTCTTTTCTTCAACTGCACCGGTTAGTTTTAAAATTCAATCTAGATCAATTTTATTAATAATGAAAATATTAAATATTGATAATCTTCAATTACAGTGTCTGAGTTGGATCTGGACCACTTATGTTTTGATGCAATATGTCTTGATTTCACCGATTTTTCTCTACAGCTTCTCGAAGTAATTTTGTTCTTGCTTAACTATGTTTTGCCTAACAATTACCTTACATTATCTCTAGAAGTTTAAAACGAGGTCTTTTTGTTACACTAATTGGCAATATATTGTTCTTTTCAATAAACTTTTATCTTCATTATACAAATGGTGTGACAACACAAACATATTTGAATGAGGCAACATTGACCAAGACACTTTGCTCGCCTAACATGTGAGTGAATACTAAATCAATTCGAAAAATGTTAATTTGCATTTTAAAACCAGAGTGAAAAATAGTTACCTGGACCTAATACATTTCAAGCCATTTGCGTTTGGCTCGGCCTACATAAATGGCATATTTATGGCATATCTAATGAAAAAGAACCTGGTTGAAACTGTCTATAAAAACTCATTAATTCAAAATTTAATTAAAATCACTTTAATTGGGCTCTCATTAATAATAATAGTAGCAAGCTTAAGAGAACATTATTTTGATGTTTTGCCTATTTTTAGTGCATTTGAATCGAGTATATTTTCGGCCATTATTTCAATTCTTCTTTCATATTATTTCATTGGATTAGCTCAGAGAAGTTCATTGTTATCAAGACCAATTTGGACAAAGTTTAGAAAACTATTGAGAATAAGTTATCTTATTCATCCATTATTCCTGGGCTCTTTTGCTGATTTTTACCCAGTTATTAATCAGGATTTGAAGAGATACCCAATTTTCACAGTTCTTCTCATCCTATTTCTGATTACAGTTTTTGTTTCCTCATTAGTATTGTCTCTTTTATTGGAAATACCAATCAATACAATTAGCTCTTGGCTCTCAACCAAATTATTTGGTTCAGAGCAGAAAACAATTCAAAATAAAACAAAATAAAATTATGCTTGATTAAATTAAACTGAGTTGTTATAACATTTATTTCAAAATAATGATATATTGCTTCAAGAATCTTGTTAAAATATGTTCTATGAGAAAATATCATGATAAATAAATGAATGAGTTTTTTGTTAACTTCACGTATAAAATAATTATTTTAAAAATAGACATGGTCAGTAATGATTGTAATTTCAAGTCTTATATTTAATAGGCTATTAAATAAGTTAAAGAAAATGTCCAGTATCTTTTTTACTAAATTCTATTTCCATATTTAGTTAAAATTATTTGACTTATGAAGAGTTATTTGTCTCTCTTTCCAAATAATTATTCAAAAAAGTTTCCTCGAGTAGAGTGGAAGTGACTAAAATTGAATTTGATTATTCTATTTAAAAATAAATAATTAATAATTTATTAATAAAGTTCTTAAGTCTTATTTTTTTCAGAATAGAGATTAAATTTATAGAACTGACAGTGAATTGAATTTTGAATCAAATCTTAATCTCAAAATCTTTTTCATTATTGAATTACACCTGAACCTCCCTATTTTCACGCGGTCGGGACCAAGAAAAATGCTTGGTGAAAGATAGAACTTGAAATTATGG
>JAQGBD010000105.1:0-49115 GCA_034698165.1 Punctoribates punctum
CCCCCCCCCCCCCCCCCCCCCCCCCCCCCCTCTCACCGACCAAAAATTTCAGGGGGGTATTTTGGCTATACCCCCCCTTTGTTCATCATTTAAGTCAATCAATTACTGACTGAATTAGTGACTGTTCAGCAAAATATTTGAGATCTTTAAGCAAACAAAATGTGTGGCAAAATCTGATCGATTATTTACGCTTCGAATTCCCAAAATAACAATTAAAGTGTATTTGATTTTGTTATGAATTTAAATGATTTGAATGATTTGAATGTTAAATAATTTCCTTCAGAAAATTCTTGAGATATAATCAAAATAAAAATAGAGTGGAGTCGAGTCCAAGAGTTGGGTCAACAAACAAAAGCTTCTTTGTTAATGAGTCTGAGTTGTGCCCAAAAAATAGTTGATTTCATTGAATTTTGTTGTGAAAGACAAAAAAGTTTCAGATTTCTGTTCTATTTATAAACACTTTTCTTGTAAATTGAATTTTTCCAGAAATACATTAAGTAATGGATGCAAAACCTCTCCATTAAATCCGTTCAGAGTTTAATCATTTTCTTGTTTTTATAGCAAATGTTTTCCTATTATTCTTACTTTCATCATATTTTTGAATTGTTTAAGAGCTCATTCATTTGCGGTTGGAGCAAGTTCATTTGTTCACTTTAATTTTAGTTCTCATTTAGTTCGGCAGTAGTTTTAGATTTTCTTATCGACTAAATTGAGATAGATGTTTCTCAGATTAATTAAGTACCTAAATTTAACTAATTAATTAAAGCAATGGATGGTAATCGCGTTTATTGAAGAAGTAGCGTGGTAAATTCTTAATTTATTATCCTTAGCTAATTAAAGGAAAAGACAAAAAAAATAGAGTCTATTAAATAATTTGAAAAAATTTTGAAATTTAATTATATTTTGATTTTATATCCTGATTAGGAAAACATTTGTTAAATAATTTGAGATGAGATTGGTCATTTTATTTTGATTATAATATTCATTTGTTTGATATTTTTGTCAACTCAGAAATACCTTGCATTTTAAGGAACGGGAGCTTAAAAGCATAATAAAGAGGAGTGAGTTATGTCCTGTTCGAGGAGAGGCCCAATTGTTTGGGTTATTTAGTTTTTGTCCACTTTGTGTGTGAACTGTGAGGTGGAGTTCTGCCAAAGTTTCGGCTAATTTATAGATGAACTACAATTGTTCGCAGAAATGGCAAAAAAGTTGGGGAATAGGAGATGAAAGATAAAAATGTTTGTTTAGTGAACTTTAGAGAAGACGAGAGATGACTGAGTCGTTCAACTTTTTGTCAGAAATAAAACGGATTTGCTTTCGAATCCATTGACTCCAGAAGTCATCCTTTCAATGATATAAACGACTCATTTAAGTCATCGATGCGGACATATCTCATATATCAATCAATTATTTCCATATTTTTGCATAAAATTTCTTAAAACTTCTTTTTATAATCAATTAAATCAATATAACTGAAAATTTGCTGTAATTTACATAAAATCTTCTCAAAGTTTCCATATTTATGACTAATGCATATCTTTTAATCAAATGCTTCTGACTCTTGTTTTTCCATCAATTGCTTCCATTTGATCCAAAAGTTCCAAGTTTAAAGTTAAGCCAATTTCTAACAAGAAGTTTAATTTCGATATATTTCACACGAATTTCGGCAAACATTCAAATAATTATATTTTTGAATATAATTTTATGTATTCATAGATTCTATTCTATATTAAACTCCATTTTATTCTTTTTCAGTCTTAATATAACAGAATGTGAATTAATTAACGCAAACTATTTTTATTATAAGTGAATTAACCTGGTCAGAGCTGTTAAATAACCTGATAATTATTTGATTGTTTTTTGGTTCACTTATACTATAATTTAATTTTGATATATTCTATAAATCATTTGCTCACAAAAATTGCCAAATAATGGGAGAGTTGTGAAAGTAATCGACTTTTTGTTGATTCAATTCATAATCTGTTATTTAATTCATTTCAGTCGTGGATTCAGAGGAGGTATTAGACCTTCAAATGACTTAATCGCTTATTTCTAATATCTCTCAATAGAAAAACTGATTCACGAAATATACTTAAAATGTAAATATTTATTGAAAATCGTCACTAAACCAGAACTTCTTCAATACATAAATTTAGACAATTTTGGCAAATATTTAGTGCATTTCTGGTGTTTTGAAAACCCTGATCTTTTGGAAAGCCATAGGGGCGCCAATAGGGGCACCAATAGAGAAACCTAAAACATTATCAACGAATATCCTGTAATAACGTGAGACTCAATAATATTAATAATATTAATAATGGCAATAATGTTGATATCCAACAGAATTATTGGAGAATTATTTGCAGTAAACGATTGAAACCAAAGAACACGATTTTAACTCAATTAAGTTATGTCGCAATCAATTGAAGGCTCATATCTTTTGATATCAAATTAATTGGAGAATCTCTAAAGAATTGGGACTGAGTTCGGGCTCTCCCTCTTATAGGAAGTGAGATTCTCTGCTCAATGATCGAATTGCGTGAATGGGCCAGGGGGAGGGGGAAAGGGGCTAACAGCCGGAGCATCTCTCAGCATCTGTGCCCTAATGAGTAGCCTCTCGTTAATGGAGTTGCGGTGCATTCAAATGATTTTATAATTTATTTGAGACCTCATATAACAAAACAAGAAATCCTAAACTCTATCAAAAAGTGTAAAACATTTGAGTTTTAAAGAAAATAAATATAATAATTGGGTCACAACAACAGCTCTGGTGTGAAAAATAGCGGCTCAGCGATCACTAAACAGATTTAATGAACGGCATAACAGTATAGCCTTTCATTTACTCTTCTTCTCCAATGAATCTGAAATCAAAACTTATTTTTATTTGAATTCATGTTTCATTCAAATATTGTTTTACGAGTTATGAACTGTTTGTTGAAAACTAAGTCATTCTTTTGTCTTATTATTTGATAAAAATAAATAAATATAATCACAAGAATCGCATCGAATAATAATAATATAAGTTTGGCTCAAATATAAGCTTTTATTACAATTATGGGTCGATTGAAAACATTTTGAATAACTCGGACCTAATTTAAGGTAATTTTATTCAAATCATATCTAACACGATATAAATGATATGATTTATGAGATTAAAGATGCGATAAGAGGTGTACTCACATTAAATCTGGATCCAGACATTTCCGATGTACTCTAATATTTACAATCTTTGGGAAGAGAGGGCTCAAGTCAGTGCTCAGGGCATAAGTCTTTTTCCAAATGCATCAATCGTTTGCCAATACGTAGGATTCAAAACAATTAGTCTAATATTCTGAGCGTTTTGTCAGTTATTTTCGTAAAAAGGGGTAAAATATCACAAGAATTAAATGCGATTAAAACTAATTAAAGCAAAAGCCAACAAAATTTAGAACTCAATGACTGAATGAATGAACGAATCGGAAAATTTTGCATTTCTTGCTTCTGATCACTGTTTTGCCAAAAATCTTGAGTCTGTCTCTCGGATGCGCTCAGAATTCGTTGGCTCTGAAGCTGAAGCCCACATAAAAATCTAATTTTAGATATTGAGGAACCGTTGAACACAATATCCCGAACAGAGAGCGCTTTGCTTTCATTTATATGATTAGGAAAAATGAAAAACTAAATGTATACCAAGGATTTCTCAAAGATTTGCGCCAACAGTAGTACTTAACCCGAGTATTGTCTCTGACTCAACACTTTCTCGTAGGAAATACACCACTTTTTTAATTATTTGTCTGTTTGTCAGCCAAAATGTTTGCATTAATTTTGACATTTATTCAAATTCTTGGTTAATATTCGCTCAGAATTTTATTTTCGGTATTCGATGGCTTCGCAGATAAAACTCAAATCCGATTAACTTTTATTCAAAACAATTATTTTAAGACATTTTCAAAAAAATTATAATAATCTTAAAATAAAAATCAGTCTAAAAACTAAATTTAGAAAACGAGTGGAGAGAATCAAAACGGAAAAAACAGAAGAGAAGACAATCCCTTCCCTTATGTGTTAAAACTTTTTAATGAATTGACTCTGAAATAAAGGATTCGTTAGTGTCGGGTCGGGTCTTAGGGTCGTTCACACATTCGCAAGACTTTAAGACATCAAACACTGTCTTCAGCGGCAGTTCAGACCATTTATTCTTTTGAAACAAAACAAAATACGAATTCCGAACCGAAAATCAAAAAATGAATCATTTTTTTCACTCAAATTAATAGACTTTAACTGAAAATATTTTTATTTAGTCGGAAAACAAATCGGATTTACGCATAAAAAGCTCGCAATGACTCAAATATCACACAAATTTCAGGTTATTTCTCCGATTTCTCTCAATTTACTAAATAAATAGCAATAAAAACTGAAAAACGGATAGAAATTAACATAATTTGCAAACTATTTGATAAATAAATTGAGTTTGAATAACAAAAACTTTTTTTTATTAATTTTCATCAAAATATTCAACATTTGAAGAAATAATTTATGAATAAAATTAAATTCAAATAAATGTATAAATTATAAAACGATTAAATTATTTACAAATATTTGTTTTGACCCCCATTTCCGTTAATTAAAAGGTTGACTATCGGGTGATGAGTAGTATTGCAAATGCTGTACACATAATGTATTCCTTTCGATGATATCTTCAATGAGATCAAAGAGTGTTTCGATTTTGGGCATTGAGTAACACCACGACTGAACCAATACTAGAGAACAGTTTAAGGCATTTCCATTGACTGTATCGCAGACTTCTTCGTATAAAGAGTTAGCAAAATAAAAATCCTGAGAAATGAGCGAAAAATAAAATGTGAGAACAAATTCAGTCAATCAGAACAACACATAATTGTTAAGAAAATAATCAAAAAACATAAAAAACTCGATAACATCGAAGACATGATTTGAGTTTTCATGAAACTAATGTTTCATTATTTCATTCCTCAATCATTTGCTTATATTCTGAGTTCAAAATTAGAAACTCTCGAAACCAAAGGTAATAATAGTTTAGTTCAAAAGCGTTAATCAAATTAGAAATCAATTTAAAAATACAAATGTGAAGGAAAGGCATAGAAAATGCAATTCATATGATATCTGAGCTAACGTTCCACTCATTTTGTCAAATATTAGATATTTTGTGCATTTTTTAGCAAAAGAATAGAAAAAATGATCGAAATATTGGTCAGAATTTGAAATATTATTTGAAAACCCAATTAATTCGTGCAATAATCAGAATAAGGAACGGAACTCTTGCCTATTAAACAGTGGGCACTCTTGAAGGCAGTGCCTGTAGTAGCAGACGTTTGACAGTAGTTCTTGACCTGCGTTTACGAGTCCTGTGAGGCCTCCACTGAGGCCACCACTGCTTAAACAATAAGAAAAGCAAAACCAAAGCAATAACAAAGAATATAGTCGTCAAAGAGGGCAGTCGTACTTCAGAGTCATTTGCATCACTAAAAAGTGCTGCCGTTTCCCAACGGGACGACTCGTAGTGTTCGAAGTTATGGGAAGAGTGTTTCGGCTGCGGAAATGGCATCGGGATATCCAGACCACTGACTGACAAAAGTTTTTGTGATTTGTAGAGATTTGTTGGCAGCGATTGGTTGAGCGGAACAGCCGTTTCATACTTTAGTGACAAACACGAGGGAAGACTTCGAGTTTGGGGGTTTCCTAAGTGGTGTTCCAATACTTTGGAATATCGATGCAAATGATTGCCATCCATTCGATGGGGAAGATCTTGGAACAGATCATCATTTTTGTCTTCACTTTTAGTTGTGTCCAATTCATTGGTTTTGATGTCTTCCTCTTTAATGAATTGTTCAAAAATATTAGGAATTCTTCCGGTGGTCGAGAACTGTAGCAAAGCCTCGATCATCCAAAAGCAGTCTTTTTGCATATGAGCCGAATCCAAACAATTGGAGTCACCATAAATAGAAAGTCTGCCCTTTTGTGGCTCAGACTCAGATTGGGTTGGATTGTAAAGACCCAGAATCGACACATCATTCACTTCCTTCTTCTCTCCGTTCAATATTTCCAATCCCTGGTCGTTGAGGTTCCTCTTAACTAATAGACTGTCCTTTTTAGGGAATCTAACAATAGAGGAACCGGAGGCAAAATACATGTCATGAGTTCCTATTTTGAAGTCTCCCTCATAGACATAATCGCCCAAAACTATACCCCAGGACGAGACTAAATCATTGATGGCCGGTATGTTTGAACCCCCGGTGTCCGGCATCTGAATAAACAAAAAAGTGTTATCAAATTGTTTTAAGAGAAGGCATATAATGTACTGACCCACCACTGGCGAGTGTTCTCGTCATAGAACTTGACTTTCTTCATGACTGTCACGTTATACCAGTCGCCAAATATTATGACAGACAGTCCCTCATCGAAATCTCTCTTTAGTTTAGTTATCTCTTCGGGAAAGAACTCTTCTTCGGGATCGACAATGAGAAGAGTCCCATATTTCTTGGCGTCGAAGCAGGTGTAGGGCGAACCCAATACTTCGACGTAATATCCATTGGTTCTCAAGTGTTGGTACATATCTTTGAAGTTTGTACTGAAATACATATCATTTAGATTTCAAATCAAAGACATAATAAATAAGAAAAACTCACTGAATGTGATCTCCGTTCCAATCGAGCGGATCGTTCTTCATGTGGAGGTTATCCCGAGGGAAGTATCCGGGAGGGTATCGCAAGTTGTGGTACTGGTCCCACAGAATTCGTTTGCTTTTTGGTGGCGTTGCGATTATCTTCACTTTTATGGGTAATTTTATATCTGACTTCTGGGGCTGACCACCGCTTTCACTGGGAGGCGATTCCACAGTCAAAGAAATATGTCCCTGAGCAATTCCCTCCCATTGTTGGGCATCTGCTGAGACTGAGATATAGACTGCGAGCCAACCACTCCACGGCCACAACAAATCAGAATGAGTTATAGCGATATCCAAAAAGTGGCCGTTTTGTGGAGTGTAGGGATGCCACTGAGGTTTACCACTTATAGAACCGGTGACTCCCATTCCGTTGAGAATCGTCACATTCACTATGATAGGCATCGCTCCGTAATAAAGGGGTTGAGTACAATAGGGCCACATATACGGACATTCAGTCAAATCGAGATAACTTGGGCTGAGGGTTGCCTGAGGTCTGTACGACCGGAGAGCCTGATAAGCCCGAACCAAATCGAGTTTACCCCATCCCTGTTCAAAAATTGGAATGTTTGGCAGACGTCGTGCCGATGCCATCAACGCCTGTTTCATTGACGCCGGGTTTATAGTGTTCCCCATATGGAGAACAGCACTCATTAAAAGAGTGACGGCTCCGGCCACCACAGGAGATGCCACTGATGTTCCTGAGAGCGAACGACAGCCCCCTTTAATGCTGGAGCCTCTGACTGCTGAACCATAGGTTACGATATCGGGTTTGACGCGTCCATAACCGGCGGGTAATTCCCAAGTAGTCATACCTCGTGAGGAGAAGCGAGCGATTTGGTCCTCAAAGTTGATGCCTCCGACTCCTATCACATCCATTTGATCCGCAGGATTATTGAGCGTTCCATAGAGAGGACCGTCGTTACCGATTGCAGAAATCATTATCACATTATTAGCGGTCAATTCCCAGACCTTATCAACGAAGGGGTGGTCCATAAAGTCCGGTCCACCGATACTTAAGTTCAAAACATTGATTTTCTTGAGTATCGCGTAATTGAAAGCATCCAAAAACCAAGAGGTGTACGAAACCTGATTATTAGTAAACACTCGATACACATGTAGTTCAGCGTCCGGTGCGAAACCCAAACACTCTTTACCACTGGTGACCACTCCGGCGACAAACGTTCCGTGACCTAAGCCGTCGTCAAATGTCTTTTCGTTCGTCCAATTAGTTCTCTCTTTAATTCGTTTAAAGTGGGGGTGATTTTTAGGTAGACCCGTATCAAACACCGCAACTTTAACCCCCGCCCCTGTTATGCCCATTGACCAGAGTATATCCGCCTGCAATACACTTGTAATTTGTCTGGGAATGGCTCTAAGAAGTCTTCGTCTGGAGTCACCACCAGTTCCTCCAAAGCTAAAGCTGAAGGCATTGAGCCATGAAAGCGATTGACGAGATTTGAAGGCCGGTCGCGAGGAGTGCCACTTATCACTAGTATTCAAATTTAGACAAAACTGGTCCTCACAGGAGTGGAGATAGTCTTCCATTTCATCTTCAAAGACATCCTCTTCAGAAGTGTTTACATATTTGATAAAACGAGTTATCATTTTCTGTGGCATTACTTTCTTGATATTCGGATGTCTTTCCAAGTGATGTGACAGCACTTCATAACTGATATTACTGTTGACGTGAATCACATCGAAATCACTCGGATATTGTTGACCAACATTTTGCCGATCGATTATCTTCCAGTCATTTGACTCGATTTGTGACCCATTCTTGTGGTTAACCCAATTCAGAGCAGAGCTAATGAACTGCTTTCGGGTTTGGCTTTTGTATAGATTCCGGAAACTTATTATGTATTCTGAAGACAAATAATCCATAATTTAGACTAATTTGATAAAAAACTAATCAATTAATTCATACCATTGTCGACGATCTTTGTTTTGTAATCGATTTTGATTTTCTGGTTAATAATTGTCTGACATTTGTCTGAATCAAACCCTGAGTTCTGATTCAATTCAGATGTGATAATGGATTGCGTGAAGAATGAGATAATTAACCAAATTATTGGAAACAACATAACAGGTCTCTCATCGGTGTTTGCATTCAATTAATTTCAATAAAAATCTATACAATTATTCAAATAAATGGTTTTCATATCTATTTCGCCGATTATTCACATTTTCAAAACATTAAACCAATGATTAAAATATAAATAAATAAAATAAAATAAAATAAAAACCTTTTTGTCGCAAATAATTCATATTTTAAAATATAAAATACATTTGATTTTCAATATTTATTTAATGAAAGCATTGTTTTACTCAAAAAAAATTACGTTTTTTTAGTTCAATTGTATCGATAAACAGAAAAAATGTTGGGATCGGAGATCACGTGAGTGACTATCTGTAGTGTTGAGTGGTGTGGAACCGCTTTGAAGTCGTCACGGATGAGGTCATGGAATGCAATCATACCAATGGATGGTTTTAATGCCAGCCCTCACGAGTTGGGGACTGTTTGCAGACGTTTTTAATGGAAGAATTTTCATTACCACTCATTGATAAACTTAAGCGTTTATGTATTGATAGAGAATCAGATTTGGAGGAAACCCTCAATCAGTGGTTAGAGTAGTTGTCACGTGTGTTGGGGAGAGTCCTAACGTTTGAAAGGTATAAACAGCGGTATAAAGAGCGCTATCACTCAAATGTTTTCCTCATTAAGTGGTTCTCAAATTTAAGCTCATTTTAGATAACGATTTCACTACCAATTGATTAAAAATCGCTTATAATTTATAATTACTTTTCAATTGACTTCATATTAATTAAAGTCAAGTATTTCTGCTGTTATTCAACGCATTTATTGACTTCAAACTTATAATTTGGTCTCAACTTAAAGGTAAAAACTCTTTTCATTTGTTATTTTCATTTAAATTAGTTATAAATTCAATTAATTTATTATTTTCTTGAGGTTTACGAGAAAATAGTCCTCTCTATGAGAGTGAATCGGTTTATAGCTATTTTAAAGTAGTTGATCAAAGATTTAGCATGGTTAACCCATCAGTTTGATAATAATTTTATAGATTATCGAATTAACTTAGTTTTAAAAGTTTTCAATAATTATTAAAGTTATGATAGAAATGATTGATTGGAATCAATATTTGTGTCATATGTTTATGATTTTCAAAGAAAAGTTTGATATTTAGTGAGAAATTGATTGAAATTCTGTGCAAACTAAAAGTTTGGCGCTTTTTGATGGGTAACGAAAATGAGAATCGTCTCACGCAATAGACCGGCTCTGTTTCAGCTCAGTTTCAAACAGAAGGAAGTGCACTGTTAAGTACTTTATGCCAAACAGCCAAACAGCTGCCGGCGTCGCACACCTTTAACATAGAAATCTGAGCTCAGTTTGTGTTGTGTTTCCTTCAAATGTAAACTACATTTACATTAAATGATGAAACCATTCAACACTATTACTACAAATGCTGTGGAAATAGCATTCAGTGCTTTCATCAGCAAATTCTTAGCCGTTCCTCAGGTTTACTAACACTTAATAGGCTTAAGGGCTCAAAAAGTGTCCGAACAGGTATTCAAAATCGCTTTATTCGTTCTAAAAATACAATTATTCTGAGTTATGCACAGCTTTCTAACAAAAGCCCATCAATTGCGAAATCTTAAGACATAGGCTCCGGGTCTATTGGGTCCCATTGACTTTGTTTGCAAATAGTTGATTGCGATAGACGCCAATCGCGGCATTAAATCAACAATCAAAATGAGTATCAATACATACATCTCGTGATGTTTTTTAATACCTGTTTTTTGATTAATTAAAAACAACTCTAAACTAAAAAATAAGAATTTGTGCCAAAAAATGAGAATTATTACGAATTACCGAAAATATGTTGATTCGGTTGAAGGTATTAAAGAGGTATTTTCCAAAGACCTTGATTATGAATCATTGTATGTTTGCATTAGAAATATTACACTTTTTGATAAACAACTACTATTGACTTGACTTCGATTGACGTAAACAAATATCGAAGTCAACAGTTGATTAGATACAGGGATGGCCACCAATATATATACTCATATATGCCATTAAACCCGAAATGAAAGCAATTGTTGGAAATATTGGAGAAAACGGGATAAACAACCCTCTCTAACCCCCATAGTGTTAGCCATCCCTGTGCAGAATCACCTGTTGTTTTTCACTAATTGAAACCAATGGTGAGGCTCGCAAGTGGTGCGACCATCGGAGCCAATGATCTGGGAATGTGCTCTGAAAATATGTCTCCGAGCGAACAAAATAATCTTGAGATTAATGTCGTCACATTCGGGTACTTTCAAGGCTTTCAAGGCTGAAAAATAACTTCGCAATCGAGTCCATAGTAAATGTGTTTCGATTATCAATTGAGTGAACAAATGAAAGCCAAGAAATTGTTTGTTAGCAACAAAAATCTTGACAAAAATCTTTACTAACCTTTGACTTCAATAATCGATTTGATAGTTAAATGAATTTTTTCTTTTGGGAAAAACAAATTTTAATATTTATTCTTCGATTGAATATCCAATCAATAGTAACGATAAGTATTCATAGGGTTTACACTTATGTCTAAAGAGACAATCCTTTGGGATCATAGAAATATTAGAAAAACAAATTCAGTGATTGTTCGAGGTCAAATGTGAGGCTAAAGTCGTGTGAATTATGCGATCAATTGTTAGATAAGTACCACAAACAGACATTCTCTCAATGATTACTCAAAAGCAGATTAGTTTTTGACAATTTCTATCGTCTTCTAAACATTCAGTTATCAGTCTATCAATTCTTTTAAAATATAGAAACCAATGAAATAATAGGAAACCAATTAATGTATGGTAACAAATATCAGGACAGAATAAGTGAAGGTTTTCAATAACATCAGAGTCAAACTGAAACCGAATCAGGCGATGATAACTCCCGTTATTATCAAATCTTCCATTGGATTAGATCTAAACGTTACACACTTTTCAAGATTACTATTGTTTCTATGGCTCTAATATGCTCTCCAATGCCTTCCAAGTCATACACATTCAGAATATATTAGATTTGATCCATTCTGGTCTTCGTGTGGGACGTGAAGGGAGTCTTTTCTATTAGTCAACGAAAGAGCAATCAATTGAGTTAATTACTGAAATTGCTTTCCATTCATCTAATTTCAAAGGAAAACTTTGCGATTATCGCTAATAAAAGTTAATTGCATTCAATTACAGATATATTTTAATTACAAAATTGTAATTAATATTTCTCACAATTCAGGAAATTTTGTGCCAAACATCTAATAGTTTTGATTAAATGATTCGAGTTTTACAGTGAATTGAATTGCATTTTATTTGTCACATCTTATCCTTATTATCTATTTTCCAAATTCAACCAAAAGACTAATTCTTTGAAATCAATGAAACTAATAATCTATAAGTCTATAGTCTATAGACTAACTATAAAAATATTGATAATTTTGAATTTATTGAACACTTGTTGAACACCATATGTGGGAGAAAGCAATAGATTCTTGTATTTTGATCAGAATAATACCTTTTCGAAACTCGATCGCAAGTCATCCACTTCATGGACCAAATTCTGACATCTTTTTGATGTCATATTCAAAGTCTCGCTTATGTCTGCGTAATGTCTTTGAGAGGCCTCTAATTCTAGTGTTACGTCCTTTGAATGAAAAACAAAATATTAATAGAAATCAAAAGAAACGTCAAACGAATTACAGAGACGTGTTTTGCCTGCTTTTTCAGCATTTTCTGTAAATCAGTGATCTGTCGGTCCTGATCGTCGATAGTGAGCAGGAGATCGGTGACGTCGTGCGCTAGTTTTGTCTTAACTAAATTGCTTTCGTGTTTAACCTTATCCTCAGTTTCAGACAATTGTTGTAATACAGTCTCCATTTGTGTCTGCAGTTCGCGGCTGAAAATTATAAGTTTTGATAAATTAGTTGTTTAAGTGAATGACAGAACAGATATTGTATTGTATTGTAGTTTCAGTTATTATTATTATGAGTGCAATAAAGCTCGGGATCAGAGCAGTCGTTCACTAGACTTACTCGTGATTATCACTTGACCTCAAATGTGAACAACCAAATGTGTTCTTTATCATATTAATAGTCAGGTTAATTTACCAGGATCACATGCTAGCAATTAATCATTTGAAAGTTAATAATAAATTTGAAACTTTGGTTAGGATTACATAACACTACATAAGAGTCATACGATTATTGGCTCAAAGTTTGCAACAGAAGAAAGTAAAGAGAGATTAAAGAATACAATAATTTATTGTTTCGACACAATTGACACACAATTTACAAATAGACGATAATTGAGCTGAAAGTTTGCTTTCTTACAGTTATTACACAATTATCTTACATTTAATTGAAAAGTTTTACAGGAATTGACGCCAAAACAAGTGAAGAGAGTTTAAGAGCTTTTTAAGAATCCTAATGAGAATCGCTTACAAACTGTGGGTGCGATTGATATTAGACTGTATTCTGATTGTCATTTGTATAAACATTTGAGAAGAATACGAATGCAAACTACGACCAAATTTATGCCATAAATAGATTCTTATTAGAGGTAATCAAAGCTTAAGAAAATAGTATTTTATTTGAGGATTAGTTATTAGTGAGGATTAAGTAATTCTTAAATATTGAAATCTGATTGAAATTGAGTTAGTTTTCAATCAATTTGGAGGCCTTCCAAAAGAGTCTCATTCGAGTGATTAGAAGTCTTGATATGATTCCAACAAAACTAAGACTTTACTAACACTTGAATAAAACAAAACTAAACTCATTCTAAACTAATGCTCTCAAAAGATGCGTTGGATAGAGATTATAGGCAACACTTCTCAGGGAATTTCTATACCATCTCTCCGTCATGAAACCCTTGCTGTGCTGTTCATCTTTGTTGAGCAGCGATTCCTCGAATGATGTGGTCGGCACCCAAAGACTGTGTGGTCTTTGTGTTCGATACGATCGACTTCTCCGTAGTTTACTTTCCTCTAAATCAGAGCTTATGTTTGCCATCGCTTTCGAGTAATTGTCGAATGACTCCGAATGTTGTACTCTTCGGGAAGTACTGTCTTCACTCCTAACTCTTGATGAACTGGTAGACCGGATGCGATCGGCATCCAAAGTGGCTGCAGCCACGGCAGCTGATGCCAACGCTCTTTGGCGTTGAATTATGGACTCACCAGTCAGTTGACTGTCGGAAAAGGTCTGGAGGTTGAGATCCGGTCGATCCGATCTGAAAGTAGTTCGCGAAATCGCTTCGTTATACTTGCGCTCAATGTTGGAAATCTCATCCGAGTAAAGAGAATTTCCATATTTGTAGTTATCGTTGTAAATGCTTGTGTAGGGTCTCTTCCAATGTCGGGGAGCGCTGTACTTCGGAGCCATTAATTATTCCACAACAGATGAAATCAATTTTTTCGACTACTTGTTAATCATTAGCTAAACACTGAATCAATGAAAGCAAAACTTCTTCAAAATGAATAAAATTCTCAACAAATCCTTTATTTGACTTTTAAAAAGCCTAAGTTTTACGCACTTCGCGTCTCTGATGTAAAACTGATGTCAGCCCAGCTCTGCATATGATGTGTTGGGGCGCAAAATCTCAGCAAAATTCTCTGGATATGTTTGCCAACGACTACTCAATATTTCAAATTCACCTATTTTTAGACCCATTAAGTCTTAGTTTGCAAAGAAAATGCATTTTCAGTTTCCTCGCCCTTGGATTCAAATAACTATCACTTCCAGCGTTTTTCAAATCAAATTCAATTTACTTTTAAATAGTCGGAGGAATAAAAAAATAGACTCAAAGACAATAGAAGTGATGCCAAGAATAATGGGCTTTTGATAATTGACTTTCAAACTGTTTTTTAGCAATCAATCGATTTCTCAATCATTTCTATTATAGGTTTTATTGATTATTAATATATTTTGATTTAAAAATTTATTTAATATAAAATATGTGGAAACCGGTTCACAATATTGAAAAACAAACGCAAATATAGACTCATTTGACTAATTTATTCCTGTTTTGAATTTTACAGTTTTTGGCGAATATTTGGCAAAAAAAACTAAAATCTTGTGAAGAATTTGAAAAAAGAGTTGAAGTTTTGAAAGAAAACTTTGATATATCGACAATCAATCGCTAAAATGCTGGAAACGATACAAAATATTGTGAATAACGTCTCTTCGACAACACATTCTTGGCTGTACTCGACCCAAGAGGCCAAGACTCCGACTTCTCCATCAGTCTCGTGGAAAGATCTTCAACGTTATACTCTGTCGGAAGTGTCCGAACACTGCACTTACAACGACTGCTGGCTTATAGTCTATGACCGGGTCTATGACGTCACACAATTCATGAATGAAGTAAATATAGAGTTAATTCACTTATTTTAATATTTTGCTAATCATTTTTTGTTAATTTTGAATAGCACCCAGGTGGCGAATATATAGTGATGGAGAACGCCGGCAGGGACTGCACCCTTGTGTTCAGGGGGTCCCGACATAGCAAAGATGCTTTTGATATGCTTGAAAAGTACTGCATAGGAATTCTCGTCGAGGTATTTCTCACATCACTTACAATGAAAATATCAAATCTAATCATTTGATTATCTTTCACACAGAATGAGAGGATATACACCCCCTCTGACGATGAGTTGGCTCGGAGTGACTCTTGATTATTGAAGTCATTGAATACTTTTTTGTCAAATCAGTCACTCATTTGTACTCTAATTTCATTTGAAAAACCATTTTTACCGATTGTTTATATATTAATAATACTGAATAATATATTGTATTATAAAATAAATTATTTATTTATTATTATTGTTTTCAAACATTTTTCAATAATTTCAAATAAAGTGGTATTGAAAATAGCCTAATGCCTATTGTCTATTGCCTTGATCATTCTTTTCTTCTCATATCTTGACATCTCTTCCGCCAAACAGAGATTCGATATTAAATAAACTGATAAGAGTTCGCACAAAACTGAATGAAATACTTTTTATTAAAGACTTTACAAATCAAATACATTTAAAGAGATATTTTGTTGAATTTACATGAATTACAAGTTATTTACAAAATTCAAAATACAAGAAAACTAATCAAATTAGAAATTAATCTGAAAATAAATATCGAAAAAATCAAATATTTTTGCAAATGATAACTCAATTTATCCTTTAATCAAATTAACGAATTTAACGGTACAACAGGCAAGTCTTCCGCCAGAATTTCCACTCTTCCTGCTCTCCCGATTAAGGCCTGTCCCCAAGTCATCAGTATTGGTGTGCACTACAAGTGAGCGCCCGATTACACTGAATTTGCCGATAAGCGAAACCTTTTGATCAATTTTCTTCACTCGACTGATACCTTTGAGGTCAGCCTCAACATTACCAAGATCACCGACGTGAGCAAATGGATCATTGGGTCCACCATGTTTCTGGTTCGTCGGATTATAATGCTCTCCAGCGCTCTCACACTCTCCGGTTGCGGGTCTTTCATGGAAATGAAATCCGTGGGATTTTAGAGGCGTTAACCCTATGATTGTGCCCGAGATATGAGTGGGTCCGCCCTTCACCTGAACCAAATGTATTATTCCTTTTGTGATACCGAACCCTTTAAGGACACACACTGCTTTAACCAAGGGTGTTTTCAAGCCCTTAACCAATGGTGAAGTTAACGGTCCCGTTAGTGGTAGTCCCGCGATTCCAGAAATTGGAGGTTCGGGTGGAGAGGGCGGCTCAAAGATGCTGGTCTCACTCGAATAATCTAACTCTTTGGGAAATTCGTGGTCACTGATAATACTCTGGTCGAAGACATCATCGATGGATACAATATCTGTGAGATATGTCTTTTCACTGAATATCGCAATAATAAAGATTAAAATGACTTCTTTTTTGCCAAACATTTCTCACTTAAAGTTTCCATAAGTTATGAGAAATAGTTTTTAGTTTAAGTTTGAAGTTAAATAAGTTTTTCTATTATTCTCTGAGTATATGTATTGCAAGGTTATTGTCGGTGGCCTTTAAAGCATATCTTTTTTATTTTGTTTGAGCAAAGAATGTAATTTTACAAAATTATTAGCACTACTACAGGATGTGCTTCACTTACCTGTGTTTCCTCTGTGGCCTTAATGGCCACAAATTGTTATCTCAGTCAACAATTGATTCGATAATTTTCTTCTGAATTAACATATTTTTTGTATTTTTAGTCATTTGAAGGCAAGAATTGAAAGAAATTATTCTCAAAGTACTGGAGAAGTAATGCAAACGATGTAAATATTATTATATATTTGAATATTAATTATTAATCTGAATATTAATGTTTGTATTGAAATAGATTTGAAAGAATGCCAACAAAAATGTTTTTGTTAATGAAATTGCTTTGATTTTTGCCGAAATGTTATCAATGAAATTGAATGCAACGAATCAATTAGTTTTGTTTGTTGACTATTAGGCCTCAAATTTAAATAAAAATAAATTTTTTTGAATGAAAACTATTTAGAAATTCATAAAAAAAAAGAAGAAAACGTGAAACTGAGTTAATCACATTGTATGACATGTCGCCAATATTGCCAAGAGCATTCAATCACCATTAGGTTTATACTCAAAGTAGGATAAAATAGAATGAGCAACCAACATTTATTATTTTAATTACTCAATTACAGCCTCAAAATTAAAAACTTATTAAAACCTGAGGTGATATGAGTTGAAAGATCTACCAAGGTAGACCTCACCTTGCATACTCACCATTACAATTCTATGAAAAACAAGATAAAAAATTTTAAATCATTAGGGAAGTAATGCTTAAGTGCTTTTCAAAACAAAAGTTACTAAGGACAATTCAGAAATAATCAACTTTCGTTTTTATCTAAATCAGGTAGCATATTTGATCATGATCAAATCTAGTTTTGTTGGGCATTTTGTCCTCTCTTCAAATTATGAAATGGTTAAGTCGTGTGACATAAGTGACCGCATTCTTTGATCTATAAATTTGTATTTTCATTGTTTTACTAACAACTGAATGAAAACTCAATTAATTACTCATTTATTAGATGCAATAAATGAGCATGGCTATGATAGGTTGCCAATAAAAATAAGCATGCTCATTTAATAGAACAATCAATTTCCGTTACAGACTTTCACAGACAACAGAATTGACCTCAAATTGATTTATGGATTATTTGAGTAGTACCTTGCTACAACCAACTTCAATATCAGAACCATAATAAGGATTAGTCTCCAAAATCCGGTCTTATTTTCTGGGGAATGCCGACAGATTCTTAAAACATGGCGGAACGGGAGTCAAATTTTTAGTACAGGACGGGAGCGGGAATCCCGACAAGAATGTTGACTCTCGCAGAAAATTTTCATATATCATGAAAGGCATCAAATGATTAAAAGTTGTAAAATATAACTCTTTTCGATTTTTTCTTCATTTAGAAACAGAATAAAACTTGTTTTCAGATTTCATTCATTAGTTTAGATTTTAAATAAATTTCATTGATTTAAAAAAAAATGTCGAATAAAATCCTTCGCATTGACTTTCAATTATCAGTTTTAGTTTTGAGAGAAACTGTTTTTATCCCATTATATAAAATATCTCTGCATTCTATAGCGAAAAATTATGCGCCGGAGGCGCGGGAATTTCCCGGGAATCCCGAGAGAAATGTCCTCGAGAGATGGGCGGGAACGGGAGTTGCATTTGGGAAAGTCGTGGGGAACGGGAATCAATTTTTTCAAGAGTTGTGAGACTAATAAGTATTAACGAATTATTATACAGAATTTGATTCTCAAAAGTTTTGAAGAAGTGAAAGGACTGATAGGAGTGAGAGGAGTGAGAGGACTGACAGGAGTCGCCACTTGAATGGAAAGTTATCTTTTTATGAGTGGAGTGACGTTTGCGTCGTTGGAGTCTCTGTTGTGAAGAGTAATCGCGAGAATCGTTGCCATCACTGAAGTGAACGCCATTTAACGCATTGATTGACTGTTTGTCACAAAACTCAGTTCAAGTCTTTCATTATTAAAACGCTTTAATTGCTGTAAAACTACTGATTCATTGAGTTGTGAATAAACGCCCACTAATTGTATCACTAATTGTACTCTAAATCCAACCAAATATTCACTAATTGTTAGTCTTTTCTCAATAATCGACTGATTGAAGACTCAATCAATTCGTTTGAGAATTGGATTAAATTTAGATTAAATTGAAATTTAATATAATTAATAATAAACCTGCAAATCGTGAGCCATGTCTGAGGACGCATTGATGCCGATCTACGCCCCGTTCTTCGGAGTGATGGGCGCCGCCTCTTCAATAGTTTTTTCGTCGTTGGGAGCGGCATATGGAACCGCTAAGTCGGGTACCGGAATCGCCGCCATGTCTGTCATGAGACCCGAACTTATAATGAAATCAATTATTCCTGTGGTTATGGCCGGTATTATCGCCATTTACGGTCTGGTTGTGGCCGCACTCATCGGCAACGCTATCAAAGAAGGCGGTTCCACAGCTGCCGGCGGTGGCGGATACAAACTCTTCCACGGATTTCTTCACTTAGGCGCTGGTCTTAGCGTAGGTCTGAGTGGTTTGGCCGCAGGTTTTGCCATCGGAGTTGTCGGCGACGCTGGTGTTCGCGGGACAGCACAACAGCCCCGTCTGTTCGTAGGCATGATTTTAATCCTGATTTTCGCGGAAGTGTTGGGTCTCTACGGACTGATCGTAGCGCTGGTCTTATCGACTAAAGTCGGTTAAACATAATTTGAATGATTTGTCGCCTAATTATGTATTACTTTATTACCGATTATTAACGCTATGATTGAAAGACCACTAAATCTAAAATTGTTTTAAAGTTTTAAACATTTATTAAACATTTCTTATATTTTAAATTTATTATAATTACTATTATTTAAGATTTATTTAAAGAGCAAAGTATTGATTATCTGATGACTACTTCTTTGCCAATCAAATGTCAATTCATTCCAATTCTTCGAAATCTATTTCGATGTTATTATTCATATCATAGCGTTTTGTGACCACAAAAAGCAGATTTCGTTTTCATAGATAGGATTCAAATTCAAAATTAATTAATAATAACATTGTTTGGAAACTAACTGTACTTTTAATTAATTATTTTTCTTAAGGAACGGCAGAAATTGTTTTATTTATGACTAAATGTTAAACAATAGCATCGATATTATGATAATCATTGATCTAAAACATTATTCCAACAAAAAGTGACCGCATTTTCATTATATAAACCCTTTTATCCCAATATTGAACTCAAATTATAGTTAATTCCATATTATATTCAAATAGTCTGTTAACTAATTGTTTGATATCTAACTCTGAAGTTCACTCTTAAGTCTAAATTCTGACCACTAGTCAAATGGCTGTTCTATTGTGATGTCAACCCTTCAAAACAATAACCAATAATTGGAATTTGATTTTAAAATTTTGATGAAAATCAATGTAATTATAAATATTTGAATTCATTATAAGTGTAGCTAAAGATTGAATGAAATAAAGTTATTCCAGAATGAAGTCAATAATGAAGTCAATGGAGACTCACTTCTCTCACAAATCACTTTAATATTTGAAATCAATTTCATAACATTTTTCATACAAAATGACTCATTATTTTCGATATTTCAAAGACAGCTATAAAACAAAAAACGAGAGAAAACATGGAATACGACCTAAAAATGCTAAATATATTCATTTGTTTAATAAATGTGTAAAACTATAAGTCATGTCCCGGATATTGGAAATGCTTTTTGAAGGGCCGCCCGGTTCTGGTTATGTGAGTGACGATCCATTTTTTACGGATATCTTCTACCTTTTCTCTCTGCTTATGGCGGGGGTGGGAGTGGCATAAGACCCACCACCGGTCGTCCACTCTCTTGAAGTAACAGTCAGGACATCGAAGTTTGAGGACATCCTTGTCTTTAAAGCCCCGGCTTTGGTTCCAAACTGGATATGAGATCGAAGGCTCCGAGAGGACAACCCTTTTGATGCTTTGGTTCAAAAAATTAGAAGTCGAGGGATGTGTCGCGTAATTAGTAATTCGACTCAAAAGAGTCGGTAAACGAAACAACATTTTTTGAAATCTGTTTAATGAGTCCTTCAGTTGATATCTGTCTAAGAAATGCGATAAAAGCCAATTGAGAGCAGAAGTACTCATTTTTATAGTCTTATCATAAATAAGTAGAAAATTACCACAAATTCAGTGATAAATGGAAAGCATATTATCTATAAAAGAGGTGTTTATTGAAAAGACTTATATTATATTCATTTCATTTAATAACTGTTTATAAAGTTTATCGAAACCAAAAATTAATGATTTTATCGTTTTATCGGAAAAAAACGAAAAGAAAATCACATTTTTTGGCTTTAATTTCAAATGAATGCAAATCTATTGAACTCACGTTTGTTTGAATTCAATGACCTCTGAGTCGCAAAACAGATAAATCCAATCAATTAATTCAAATTAGTTTTAATTCAATTCATAAAAAATAATTGTTTTTAAGTAAAGTTTTGTTTAAAAAAAAACATTTGATTTCATGAATTGATGCCTTTCATAAACAACGGGTTCATTCAATTTCACACAACTTGAGAGTCAATTGAAATATTCAGATTCAATTAGTTTAAGTGATTCACATAAACAAATACACTTTTTCTAACAAGTTAAATTCTCTACTTTTATTCTGAAGCGATTGTTTAGTAAAAATTGAACTTTTGGGATATTTGATCATGTTTGAATTTAGAGGACATTTAAATCAATTAATAACCTTTTCATGTAGAGTAACACACAAATCATTACATGACTTACATATAAAAAAGTCCAAATTTTTCGGATTTCAATAAAAAAAAATGAAATCAGTGTTTGTTTACAAACTGAGAGTTTATTTCTTTAGAATTAATTTGTTTGAGAACTGACTCTAATTTAAATCTGAATTTAGGCTAAAAAATGGCCATTAATTTGATTAAATGCTTTAATAATAAGCAAACGATTAATGCTTTTCATAAAATAAGAGCTTTTAGTCCAATATTAGGAAATAAAATGCATTTATCGACGAATAAGCCGTCCGTCGATTCAAATCAATTGGAAATTTTCGAACAGAAATTGGACGAAGAAATTAAGACTAAAGTGTTGGACAAACCGACTCATACGGGACAGGTAGCCATCCCTTCAGTCACAAAAAACCATTACATTATGTTTTTAACAGTCTTTCGGTCCAAATGATTATCGTTTGCGTCGTTTCGTCGGAAAACAAAAAGAGGTCTCAAAATATTTCTGCCGTTTATTCGAAATTTTTTAAAATATTTCAATTGATTTTCAGATTAATCCTCGTTTTGCCATCGATTTGATAGCAGAGGCGCCTCCCATAGCAGTTAAGGAGCGGTGGGCCGCTTGTGATGGCGGAGGGGGTCCTTTGGGTCACCCGAAGGTGTTTATCAATTTGGACGATCCGGGAGACTACGGAACCTGTGGTTACTGTGGTCTCCGATTCTACAAAGAGGACCACAAACACTAAAACCTCTAAATTTGAGTTAATTTGAAACTAATTTTATGTTAATTTAATTTAGATTTAAAACAAATTTAATGTAAATATGTTTAGAATTACATAAAGTGTTGAAACAGTTTTTAGTCAATTATTTTGTGAACAGAATTGACGCCAAATATTGTTCTCTCAAAGAGTTTGTTTTGGTTGAAGTGTTGTTAGTGACGGCACTCCACCCAACCATCGCTTCCTCTTTTGGTTCAGATTTTGTATAAATGAATTGAATTTTTATTTTATTCCAAATGTTTTGTTAGAAAAAAAAGATGTTTTCCTTCAAAAGAAGAGATGATTTCGAAGAAACCAAATCTGATTTGATTTTTCTTGATTTGAGTGAATCTCTTATTTTAACGAAAGAAGATTTGGACAAAAGTTTGTCCAAAATTCCAAATTTGAAATTAAAATCCGATCCAATCGATAAAACTTTCGACAATAATTTGAGCAATGATTCGATGGGAGGGCCCTCTCATCAAAAAGAAATAAAATCTACAAAAAGTTCTAAACTCAATAAAATCGATTGGAAAAGAAGTGAATTAGTCTCAGATTTGAGCTCTAATTCATCAATGATTTCATTTCTGAGTCCTATTCCGGAACCAATGAATAAATTAGATTTGAATGACTTCTGTGGGATTGACATAGACTGGAAAGTGTTGACACTTTTACGACCAAAAACCAGTTCAGAGGAACAGTATTTCTCAAAACTGGTAGAACTCTATCAACTTAGACATAAGATTCGAATAGAAGATGGTTTTGGAGTCAGAGAAGCCGTGTTTCGAGTCTCACGACATCCAAGAGTTTTGAGATATAAACCGATAGGTTTTACGCGAATGGATTCGTTCGGTTTGAATACCAATCACTCCTCCATTAAAGAGGACATCACTTATGAAGCCTTCGCTCGAATTGCAATCGAACCTCAAAATGAATCGATTGGAGTCGACATCGACGCCAATATTGACGACATTCTTAAGATGATAGAGAGTCCAGACTTTGAAATATTTAAGAATTAACTAAAAAATATTTACGAAAATTCTCTTTTTGGTGAAGAATGGCTTCAAAACAGAGAATTGAATTTGACATTAATTTTACAAAAAATGCAGAGAAATTAGATTTGAATCATTTGAACTAAAAAACAATTCAAACAAATTAATGAAAAACAGGGCCACTATTTTAAGGGTCTCTCAGACACCCGACTGAGTATTTTAGGAATACCCACTGTCTACTCGCCTCTACTTCACTCCTTAAAACCATTCAAATTAATTGGTATTTCAAGAAAATTCATTATCCCATCAAATTCTTGGCTCTCTCTCTCTCTCTCTCTCTCTCTCTCTCTCAATGTTTAGTTTGAAACTGATCTAAGAATTGCTGAAAACGATTGAATTATTATGAAATAAAACGAAAAAATGAATAAATGGTTCGTTAATTTCTATCATTTAAATGAAAACACAAATAATTTATGTTTGAATTCAGAGTTTCAATACAAAAATTCACAGAATTTTTCGAAATAAATGTTTTAATAATTGAGAATTGGATCAGAATTTTCGATTCTTTATGAAAAATGATAATTAAAATAATACAAAACACAGAATCGTATTTATTTGTTATGATTCGAGTGTTTAGGAATAGTTTTGATAAGAAATGTCTCTTTCGATAAGAAATTGATGTAAACTAATGGCTAAATAGGCTATAAATATAAGCATAGCTCTTGTAATGGTGTCTATGATTAGAGTCTTTTTGTGTCTTTAGGTCATCAAATGAATAAAAAAGTTTCTAAACTCCATAACAAACATATTGTGCCGGAGATGAGCAACAAGTTTAAGAAGTGTTTAGATGTGAGGCACAGGCATTCATAGCATCCATGGCTATAAAAGGAATCCTAAACTATGCAATACTTGTGTTTGAGACCGACTTTTAGTTATACGAAATATGAGACAGACTTTTAGTTATGCGCTCTTCAAGAATTCAAGGGGTGGTCGTAATCCTCAGGTCTATTGAGTTTGCTTAAGAAAGATCTACTCATCTCTATTGGACCCGACTCCGACTCCTCCACTTTTTCAGAGATATGTTCAGCTCGTTGTGAGTGAAGTCTGATTAGTCGGATATCGCGGCGATAGCTTTCGTTAGTCATTCAAACTTCGATCAGATTTATTTGCTTTCAGTTATTCTTAAGAGCAGTGAATTGATAGATACCATCAATTCATGATGTCTTCCAGATCTACCAAGTATGTTTACCGACAGAGCTCCGGCCATGGCGGAGATCTGTCCATCGAGTATGGAACCGATTTGGGGGCTCTCACTCGTCTCGAGGTTTGTTTCACTTCTTAACTGTTTTTCTCTTATAATTAATTTTAAAATAAATATTCGCTTGAATTTGATTATTGCCTAAAAACTCCTTAAATTGATCTGAAAGTCGAATGTCATTCATTTGGAGCGGAATAGTGTAACAAATTATCAAATCAATGATCTCCTGGAATGGAGAAAAAGATTTTTACTACACTTTCAAAGTTATATTCATTTTTGGACGAAAGCCATTGAATTCTTGTCAGTTGACCTCATTTCAGATGAGATGAATTTTTCTATTATTCTGTTCCTAAAAACCCAATAAGGCTTTCCGATAATTATTAACAAATTAATTGATATTCTGTATAAGAAATCCAATGAATTTCATTGAAATTTCAATTTAAAGAATATTTTCTAAGAAAGCCATAAATTAAGTGAAGAATATTCATAAGTATCTGAGAGTTGACGTCATATGACATTGAAGTTAACATTTGTTTAAAACAATGTTTATTTAACTTCTATTTAATCATAAATTGCTCTAAACTCAAGATTTTAATGAATTATCAACTTTTCTGAAATACAAAATTCTTCAAAATGAATGACATCTTCATATACAGGAACACAAAAAATGATCTTATTTTCCATTTGATCCAAATATAGGACAAAATCCGTCTCCTTTCTGAAGACTTGGAAACCGAGAGAGAGATTAGACAAAGAGTAAGTTTATCAAATATTTTGAGAAAGGTGGTTTCAAATCAGCAACTATTTGGACAATCTAAAACGATCAATCAAATTAGTTTTATTACTTAATCAATAAAATAGTTGAAATTAATTAGGGATAAGAATAAACGATTAAATTTGGACCGGAATTAAAATTCATCGATATATAGATTCCACTTATTATCTGATAACTGATTGTAAAAAAATGTGAATATGTTTTGGCAAACAAGGAGTTTGTGATGTGATTGTCGTCGAGTGACGAACAGATTCTCTAATTTTGGTTTCAGTGGTGTATCTCATCTATAAATAGGACTAACGTTTCAAACATTTCAAGTTTGGAAGTGTTTTATATTTGTTTTATTCCTCAATATTTAACTTACTTTTCAACCAAATATTCCAATGGAATCGAAAATCAAACTTAATTTTTGTGATCTCACAAAAAATTATTTGAATTTGAAGAATGAGCATGACTAATTCTGGAAATTATACAAACTCCATGAATTATAGGGAGTTTACACTCAAAAAATATACAGAATTGTTGAACACATAACACATCAAAAGATTAAGGAATTTAATGGAACTAATCGTTTGAATATATAATAAGTTATGAATTTATTAAATCCAAATAATTTCTCAAAACTCAAGGATTCGTTGGACTTCTCAGAGAGTCATCACATAAATCATATTTCATATAAATATATTTCTTTTGAGCCAAAAGTTTAAAAAATCTAATGAATACTGATTTGAAACCATTAAACAAATGTATGGATTCTAAGGGCAATCAATTAATTATTTCGTATAATTAAGATCGAAAGAGAGCGCTCAGACCTTACGGTACAACTAATTGGCTTAACTGAAAGACTGGAAGAAGCTGAGGGTTCGAGTGAAAGTGTGGTATGGATTCCCATTTTATAAATCCTTTGATTAAAACTGAACTAATGTCGAAATACCATTAAATTCGACTCAAAGGTCGAAATGAACAAAAAGCGTGACTCAGAATTGGCGAAACTCCGAAAACTTCTGGAGGACGTCCACTTGGAGAGCGAGGAGACTGCCCACCATTTGAGACAAAAGCACCAAGCTGCAATCGCTGAGATGCAAGACCAAATGGATCAGGTGCAGAAAGCTAAAAACAAGTAAGTACAAATTCTTTTTTAGACTTTCGATATTCTATTATGGATGTGATAAACAGGTCCGACAAAGAGAAGCAGAAGTTGCAAGCTGAGGTGTTTGAGCTCTTGGCTCAGATTGAAACGGCCAACAAAGACAAGTTGACTGCTCTCAAGACAGTTGAGAAGCTCGAGTACACCGTTCATGAGCTCAATATCCGTATCGAAGAGATCACCAGAACTGTTACCGAAGTGACGGCTCAAAGAGTACGATTGAGTACTGAAAACTCAGAACTGATTAAAGAGATCCACGAATACAAAATATCTCTCGATAACGTCAATCACTTGAAGTCCCAATTGGCTCAACAGCTGGAAGACACCCGACACAGACTCGAAGACGAAGAAAGGGTCAGACATTGATAAAGACTCACAAATACAAGTTTTACTAATTGTTTGTCAATAGAAACGATCGACTCTTGAGAACCACTGCCACACTCTTGAGGTTGAATTGGAATCACTGAAAGTACAACTCGAAGAAGAATCTGAAGCCCGTCTGGAACTGGAGAGACAGCTAACCAAAGCTAATGCCGACGCCGCCGCCTGGAAATCCAAGTATGAGGCTGAGCTCCAGGCACACGCTGATGAGGTCGAGGAACTTCGGTAAATAACTTATTCATTGTCTGTCACTGAGATTTACTGAAAAATTGGTTGATTTCAGTCGCAAAATGGCTCAAAAGATCGCTGAATACGAGGAACAGTTGGAAGCACTTCTCAACAAATGTTCTTCACTCGAGAAACAGAAGTCTCGACTCCAGAGTGAGGTCGAGGTGTTGATCATGGATTTGGAGAAGGCCACCACTCATGCACAACAGCTCGAGAAGAGATGCGCTCAGTTGGAGAAATTGAATCTCGACTTGAAGGTGAAATTGGAAGAAGTGACAGCTTTGATGGAGCAAGCTCAGAGAGACCTCCGCGCGAAGGCCGCTGAGCTCCAGAAGTTGCAACACGAGTACGAAAAGTTGAGAGACCAGAGGGACGCCTTGGCCCGAGAGAACAAGAAACTCACCGGTAATTATCCAAACTCTCAGTCTTTGCTACAATTGATTTGTCTTCAGATGACTTGAACGAAGCCAAGTCCCAACTGAATGACGCCCACCGAAGAATCCACGAAATGGAGATCGAAATCAAACGACTGGAGAACGAGAGAGAAGAGTTGGCCGCCGCCTATAAGGAGGCCGAAGCACTCAGAAAGCAGGCCGAGGATAAGGCTCAACGACTGGCCGCTGAGTTGGCTCAGGTCAGACACGACTACGAGAAACGTTTGGCGCAGAAAGAAGAGGAATTGGAAGCACTCAGGTCTGCATTTCCTATAATTTTATTAAAACAAATTCAATTCTAAACTATGGATGGAATGCAGGAAACAGTTCCTAATCGAAGTGGAACAGCTCAATATGCGATTGGCTGAGGCAGAGGCTAAACTCAAGACTGAAGTCGCTAGAATCAAGAAGAAGATGCAAGCTCAGATCACTGAATTGGAAATGTCTTTGGATGCGGCCAACAAACAGAACCTGGACTTACAGAAGACAATTAAGAGGCAGGCGCTTCAAATCACTGTATGTATTATCAAATGACACAACAGATTATTAAAAGCCTTTTCGATGAACAGGAACTTCAAGCGCATTACGACGAAGTCCATCGACAGCTCCAACAGGCCGTCGACCAGTTGGGAGTGGCTCAACGCCGATGCCAAGCATTGCAGGCAGAGCTCGACGAACAGCGAGTGGCTCTGGAACAGGCCCTCCGCGCCAAACGTCTTGCTGAGACCCAATTCGAAGAGGCAATGGCTAAGGTCAACGAATTGACGACTATTAACGTCAACTTAGCCTCTGCTAAGAGCAAACTCGAGGCCGAGTTCTCAGCCCTTCAGAACGATTACGACGAAGTCCACAAAGAATTGAGAGTAAAAACTCATAAAAAGTTATTCAAATTTTTACTTAAATGGTTTGAAATAATTTGAACAGATTTCGGACGAACGCGTTCAAAAACTGAGCATTGAAGTCAAATCTACTCGGGATCTGTTGGTTGAAGAACAGGAACGAGTCGTTAAATTGGATACTATTAAGAAATCACTGGAGACTGAAGTGCGAAACCTTCACATCAGAATCGAAGAGGTCGAGGCCAACGCATTGGCCGGCGGTAAGAGAGTCATCGCCAAACTCGAGTCCAGAATCAGAGACGTCGAGATCGAAGTGGAGGAAGAGAAGCGCAGACACGCAGAGACTGAGAAGATCCTCAGAAAGAAAGACCATCGCGTCAAGGAATTGAGTCTCCAATCAGAGGAAGACCACAAAACTATTTCACTATTGAATGAACAGTTGGATAAAGTGTGCGAGAAGGTCAAGGTTTACAAGAGACAAATGCAAGAACAGGTATAAAAAGATTGACCAAAAGTTTCAATAGTTATGCTAACAATAATCCAAACCTTAGGAGGGAATGAGTGCTCAGAACTTGACTCGAGTCCGTCGATTCCAACGTGAATTGGAAGCGGCCGAAGATCGGGCCGATCAGGCAGAGAGCAACCTATCTTTTATCCGGGCCAAGCATAGGTCGTGGGTGACAACCAGCACCGTTCCCGGTGGCACCCGACAAGTTTTTGTCACTCAAGAAGAAACATCTAATTATTAATAAAATGATTTATTGTTATAAACAACTAAATAATAGATTATTGGAAAACAATATTTGGGATACAATTAATTGAAAAATAGCTTAAATATGGAAAATATAATTTACATTCAATACTTGTTTTGAAGGCCAATATTAATAATAATTATACAAAAGCTGCCATTTTTTTCGATCGGTTAAACTGAAAAAATTTATTTTTGTTGAACCAATTGCTGTCCACTCCCGACAAACAGCCCTTCTCTCCGACAAATTCTTTGTAATTCTGCTTAAAATCGTTTTTAAATGTTTAAATAATTTTCTGTTAATTTATTTATTAGTTGTTTATCATTTCAATCGATGATTAACTAAATTATTTTACCCCTCTTTATAAGAAAGCAAATAATCGTGTGAATGCACTGTAATAGAAACATATGACTGGACCGGCCGGACAGCTAATGGACATCATTCCGCTAATGGCATAACACGTTATCAACAGTGCATTTATCACTTCTTTGTCAACAATAAAATTATGCCATTCTATCAGTTCGTCTCAATTCTCATTCGCAGCAATAGTTCTATACTTTACCCGGGATTAGCTCTTATTCCAAGTTTAGCTTACTTGCCAAGGTTATTTCAGTTAATGTAACCTTATTTGGATGATTCCCTCTATTTCTGATGATCAAGACTTAAGCTTATTTTCATTACTTATTCATTGCCTTATTATAGTCATATTTTGTCCAAGATCTACTAAACGTGTCAAACTTAGATTGATAATTTTATGATTACTCACAATTTGAAGCAAGGCAATTACTACTTCATTTGTTTTGATAAACTTTTGGTGGAAATGACTGATAATTGAAATACTTGATGAGACGATCAAGTCCAATTTATAATTAATTGAATTCGACTCAACTATTCAAATAAAGAAATAAATATTCTAAACGTTGATAAATGTGTTAAACTTTGATAAATAATAGAGTTCTGAACTGACGACTAAAGTAAAGAACTACTAATAAGTGAGAAAACTCTGGATTTGTTTCATTAGATTTCTATGAATTTTGGAATTTTCTTCAATTCCTAAAAACTTTGATTCATTTAAAACATTTTAAAGAAATATTTTTTGGTATAAAAGGGAGAGATTTGCTTCAAATCAATTCATTATCAGTTGTGTTCTTCAATATAACACTTAAGTTATTTGTTTTTATTTTTACAAATTTTTTAACTTAAAGTTTTACTTAAAATGCATTTAATTGCTATCATTTCACTTGTTTTCGTTCAAACCTTCGGCGCACCGACTGATTTGGTGTCGCAACCGAGTGATGCCGTCAATTCGTATGAAGTGACACCACCTCAGGAACCGATTCACTACGACATACCTGAAAGTAAGCCCACCAACGAATATGCACTTAAAGAAGAGGTGACTCCAGCCGTGTATGAGCCTAAAGAGGCATATGAGGCGACCACTCCTCTCGTTTATGGTGCCAAAGAGGTATACGAAGCTACGACTCCACTCCCCTATGAGGCCAAAGAGGAATACAAAGCGACAACTCCTTCGTCCCCTTCCATTGATCTGATCGAAGAGACGCCAAACGACGTGGGTATTGAGAAGCAGACGATTTTGGATACCGGCAAACATCTATCAGAAGCAATAACAGCCAAAATCGTTGGTCCGGTTGTCATATTCAACAGCAAAGTGGCCGCAGCTGCCGGTGCTCTTCCACCGATGTTGGCAGCCAAGGGCGCTATCATTGGTTCAGCCATCGCCACACCCATTGAGGTCGGAGCAGTTGCCGGTTCCAGTATTATTAGCGGAGTGACGGGCAAACTTGTGGCCGTTCCTATTTCTGTAGTTACCGGCACTGTCGCAAAAGTTGTCGGAGCAGCTGAAAAGGGAAGACAGATCTGGAATTTCAACGCAGAGCACGGGGGAGAGATCCTTAAGGACGGTGCCATCAGAATGGGTCACATTATTCTCAAACCGATTGCTGTTATAGTCGGCGCTCAGACGGCTCTCACAGGTATTTCCCAAATAATATGACAAAATTTTAATATTCGTTTTAGGGGCCGGTCTTGGACTCACTGGCGCAGGAATCAAAGGGGTTGGAGTCGGAATAGGAGCGGTGGGCGCCAAAATGGTTGCATCCGGACTGGTCGCCAAAGGGTTGGGAACGACTTTAATCAAATCACAATTTGTTAAATGAGTTTTTATTAAACGACTGACATATTTATCAAAACGATTTTAATACAAATTTTATAAGTGTTTTGATTTCTTACAATTTGTTCACTTATTCGTTAATTCATTGATTTTTTTCAATAAATGTTTGCATTTTTCATATCAAAGACTTCGACTAAAATTGTTTACTTCTTTGATATTAAAACTAATGAAAGACAATGAGATAAATGACATACACTTTGAATGATATGATCTTCAGTTGTAATATAAATTTATTTACAGAATGTAGTAATTCATCGACTGATAGGACAACCTTTCAATTGAAATCTGTAATCAATGGCAGAGTAATGATGTTTCGATGATAATTAGGTGCTAGAGTAAGGCCCGGTTAAACGAGCCATTCCCCCCGCGCCGGCAGTGGAAGTAACGGCAGTGGTGGCGCAGTCTGTCTCGTGAGTCTTCTGACCCGAACCAGTCGTTTGCGCTTACATGAGATCATTTGTTGGCAAAGACCACCTCCGAGACGACCTGTGAGTTGTGTGCATTTCCGGCTGCGGGGGAATACAAGTTTCCCGGATATGGCGGCGGCTTATCTCTACTTCTTTCTAATGGCAAAGTGGCGAACCTCTGCTGACCTCCACCTAAAGCAAGCAAACATTTTTCAACTTTTTTCAAAGAATTAGTTTCAGTATATATTTGAAATCAATTTTATTTTGCTATTTATCTTAACTACAAAACATCAAAAATATATAATTCATGAATTCAACCAAGATCAATTTGGTTATTGCTCAACACATTCATTCTACCGTCACTTTTGCCTAAATATTTTTCTCAACCCTTCATTTATTTTTAGCACATTTAGTATTATATTTGTATTTAGTATTCAATCAAAGAAAACGTCAATTGAGGAAAATATTCTGTTAAAGTAATAATAATTTTCAGACAATTTTCAGTCGACTTTTATTTTCGTATTCATTACTATTTTATAGTTTAGTCTCAAAGCGAGGATTTTTTTTTTGACAACTTTTGGCTCATTTTAGTTGAAAGTATTTTCGACCCGAAAAGCACTAATAAATCAAAGTTTATGACCCGGAGTCAGTCCAATACTTAAAGCCTGAGTTGGATTCTAACCATACATTTGATATGAATTATTTGTAAGAAATGAATGGTTGAGTGCTTTTACAAAATCAATACAAAATTACAATTAATTGAAATAAAATTATTTACATTTAAGTCATTAATATATACAAAACTGTATCACAAAAAGAAATGTCAAAACATTTGTTTGTTTTATAAAAATAGGAATAATTTATGAAATCAATGTTTGACTTTGAATAAAAGAGTAATCGAACAAGATCAAATGAAAATGCCAACTGATTGGAGACTAACTTGAATATGTTTGTGGGTGAGCCAACACTGGTTGTGAGCCCTGTTGGTGGAGTACTATTCTCTGCTGTTGGTTTTGAATGAGTCGTTCCCTTCGGCACAAACAAATAGCAACACTGACCACACAAACCGAACAAATGATGAAAATTGCAATAATGAGTCCTATGAATGTGTTCGGGTCCATTCCAAATATACTGTCAGGGTCAATGTCCCTCGAATCTGAAATCAAAAATAGACAGATTAGGGCCGATTCGCTTTTCAAAGGGTGTGCAGAATATACCTGTACACGAGGCATGGCTGGTCTCATCACTATTGTCACCACAATGATTGACCCCATCACAGGACAGGTCTCTTGATATGCAGAATGAGTTTAAGCACTTGTGTTCCTTACAGTGAACCGCTTTTTACGACATTTAAAAAAAATCAAAATTTATAGAAACTGATTAGAAATGCGTTAAGGAATGTATGTCTTATGTCTTACGCGCTTCTTTGAATGCCGTTATTATAAGACGAAATCCATTGTCCGGGTGACTGTATGGATCGGTAGTGTATTTGAGGGTCAAGAAACTGCCCTGGGTGAATATGGTTCCTACTTCTGTGCGAGTGCTCCGACACGAGAGATCAGCCTTTAGTGTGAAAACAATTAACAAATGAATGTCTCATTTAATCGTAAATAAAATACTTTATGGTTTCCGATAGCGTGGGCGCCGTCATATATATACAAATGGTCGTCGCAATCGAGGGCCAGCTTTTCGAACCTCAGCATAAATTTTTGTAGTATGGTATCGGTTTGAAATGTGATGGTACAATCTAGATTATTCTCTGATTGACTGGTAATGACTGCGCCGTCAACCTTCTTATGCATCGGATGTATCCGCTCTCTCGTACAAAGAGCTGATATATGATCTGAAAAAGAAATCAATTGCTTATTAATTGATATATTATTTAAGTTATTGAAACAATTTTAAGATATTTCGAGTCAAACAAAAAGAGCGTTATATTTGAATATATTTTTTTGTACTGAAAGGACACTTCACTGCAATGACAGCAGCGCTTTGATAGCTGTCAAAAGGTTTTCGGGATTTTATCATCAAATTGAAAGATATTAGAGTTTTATGTATTTGAAAGTATATATCACTTACAATATCTGTTTCTATCGGTCAGAACTAAATTTTTGCATAGAAGCTGAAGAAGTGTCAACAGAAAAGAGTAGACAAAGTGCTGATTAGGGCGTAAACCGGCTAAGGATAGCGCCATTTTCTGATCGATGCTTTATTATTAGGGGAATTCCACTGTGAGATGTAGTTTACATTCTGATGCCGTTCGTTGAGGCCATTGACTTATGTCAGTCTCTCAATAGTCTATCGAATGAATACATTCTATGTTTTGACTAAATATTTATTTATTAGAATTAACTAAACATTTATTGGAATATATCCATCACTTGATCACAATTCAGTCAAATCTTTAAATAACATGATTTTGAAGATAATTTAATAGATGAACATTTTTTGAGCAATCCTTCAATGTGTGTCACAACGAGTGAACATCATAAATGTCTCCTCTGTTATGAAACGCACAGAACTATTGATTAAAGTGTGAGTGCATTCACTCCTTTTATGGTCAGACCAATCACTTCATACATATCTGTTTGGATGACTCTTTACATCATTTGTAGTCTAAGGCATAAGTCAATGAGTTTTTCTATTTTCCAATTGCTTTCATAATAAGTAAACTTTTAGTATCTCTAACATAACATTACACATAATTAAACGGTTTATTAAGTATTTAATAGCATTTGATGTGAGCATGGATATATTCAAATAAATGTTGACTCCCTCAAAGATTGGATGCTTCACAATAATCATTAATAGTAGAAAAGAATCATTTGGTAGAAAACTAAAAAGTTAACCGAATTCCTATTCCTGTCTAATTAGAATATTTTAAAAGGATACCAATAAATTCATTATTTTGCCAAGTTCCTAATAGGAAATTAGATAAATAATTTATTTGCTGATATTCGATTGAAAAGTAAGCAAAATATCAATTAATTTACATTTTCAAAGATTAGATAAGCGATCAGTTTTGGCACATTTGCTTCCAAAGGAGTAAATCTTATCAATTTCAAAGAGGTACCAAGTTCGTCTACATCAAACCTATACTAAGCTGCAATTCTTTCTGATTCTGAAATCCTGCGTTACAATAATCCTGGTTAATTGCGGATAAATTGCGGATACTTTTCAGTTTTTAATTGGAGGGCAAATCATAAGTTGTAATCAATAATTGTTTACATCGATAGGAAAACAAGAAAAAGTCATTAAAACAAATGAGTTATTAATGAATATTTCAATTAATTAAATCTTAAACTAGTATTAAATTATTCATATAATTAAACTCTTCATAATTTGATTAATGAGAGACATAATTAATGAGTTTCAGTAGCAGCCGATATACTCAGATTTACTCTTGGCATTTAAGTTTTGTTTATCAAAATGTAATGCTAAGTATTTAGCCCTAAATCTGATTCTCAATTGAAATTTCTGAGAAACTAGTTCTATTTTAAATGATAAAAATATGCATGATCATTTCGAACGATTAGACTATTTTTCAATAAATATGTCAAACCTTTAGGAAGAGGCGGTCCCCCAATTTGGCGCGTATTTGGTTCTCATAAGTTTTTGTCTAAAATAATTTTTTTTTATTTTATAAAAGATAAGTTCAGAATTTTTAGAAACCGTCCAGGTTAGTGTTCCCAGAAAAGAAATGTTGTTTAGTTAAGAAATATTTATAGAAATTAATATTATTTAGAGGAAAGTTTCTCTGAAATAGTTCTTAAAATATATATAAAATAAGATAAAAGTTTTGTTATCACACTTTTTATTGTGTTTTTGGGCTCAAAATAAACTAAAAATTGTAACAAATTGTTTAGAATTTGTGATAAAATGTTATCCTTTGCGATAAATTAACTCAAAGGGTGTTTGAAATACCCGTTCCTATTATATACTACAAAATGTTAGGAATGTTTTCACTCTTTTTCATGACTTTTAATCAATTCTAAGAACTAATTGAAAATAACATTAATTAATAATTTCAATGAAACGATTGGATGAAAAAAGTGTCAATTGTTGGGTCACTGATATCTGTAAGACTATCATCAAATTGAGCACTAATTCGGTGAATTAAAAAATAAATCCAATGAATCGATTGACCGATTTTGCGATATTTCGAGAGAATAAGCGGCAAAAACGTGACTTTAAATGAATCGGATGACTGTTCTGAGTGTTGTTTACAATACCCTATTGTGGCTCTAAATTAATGACCTCATCATTAGATCATAATTGAGTTTAGACTCCAAAGGCATTGCGTCGGCCTTTCCTTTGGAGTTCAACCTTTTCAGAACATCTTTAAGTTAGTTACACATTAAAAGTTGAAGAGTAGGCACATCTGAGTTGTTTTTTCAAGAATCTAGGTCAGACCAATCAAACAGGTTTGAAATTTTTGGTTTTTTAGTAGCTTTCAAATTGTGTTCAACCGAATTATCCAAAGTCTCATATTCTGTAATTATATGGAAAGAGAGGTCCATTTGAAGACAATTTATTGATATGTGAATCAATCGATATTCGAGTTATAAATATATTTGTGAAGTGTTTTTAGGATTCGGTCCACTTTTGAGGTATAGTTCAGTTATTTTAATATTTTATTACTCTTTAAGTACATTAATATTTCTTTTGATGTTTTGTTTAAACATTTAATAACAAACCATAGTTTGAAAGTTTGTCAGTTTATTCAATGATTTAATATTAGGCCAACAATTGAGAGCCAAATGAGTGGGTTTTCAATAATATAATTATTATTATTATTATTATTATTATCATATCTGTTGAATATGTTTGATCTCATTTGATATTTTGGTTAATTGTTTCACTTTGTTTCACTCGGTTATCTTGTTAAGACACTTATGGCACTTACAAGTACAGCCCGATTTATTTGCTAGATTATCAGCAAAAGTTGTTTTGATGCGAATAAATTAATTTGAGAAATATTTTGAAATTTCTCTATTCTCACCTTTGGATGAATATATAGCCATTTGGAGCGATATATAATTTGAAGCCATTATAAGCCATTAAATTAAGCGATACTTTCGTTGAATATAACCAAAAACTAAAATTATTAATGATATTCATTATGTCTTTAAATTTGTTTTATTATTGATTATAAATTTATGTCAAATGTTTGATATAATAAGGTTTTGACGAAACGGCAAAATATTGCAATTAATTTGTTGACAACTCTCTCAAGAATTCAGAGAATAACCCAAATTGTGATTAATTTTAGACCAAATTAAGAGTTCAATAATTCTTGAAATAATTTAATCTCAAATCAAAGTTTGTGATCACGTTTTGGATAATAACCCGATTAGATTCATATCGAATAATTAAAATTAATATCCTTACAAATTATGGAATGTCAACTTTGAACATGGTTAAATACTTTTCAAAATTTTGTTTTTAAAACTATTTTGGAGCAACTCTTAAAGTTATAAGAATCGTCAGAACAACCATAATCATTTTAGGAATATATCAAAGGAATTTTTTTCGGGAAATAAACAAATTGCAAAAATACGTAATAATCAAGTTTTGTTAATTAAAAAAAATGGTCGATCCCTGCGATCCCTCGTCTAAAGACCATAAAAGGAATAAATTGGGAAAGAATTTCGTACACCTGTTGTGATCGCCCGAAGGGTTTCGTATTTACAACAATTAATAATTAGTTTTCACACCGAATGATATGATTTCGAAATACATTAATTCATTGAAAACTTGAATGAGATATACGACTATCGATCACATGAAGGCTCACTGATTGCAAACCGTATTCAAATTTATACCATAACATGAAATACATATTTTGCTTTAATAATCATTTCTTTAGGAAGTGCAAGGCTATCGACCCTTAAGCCAATCGCAATTTTTTAAAAGGAGAAATTAATTATGTCCATGCTAATTCGCACCTAAATAGGAGTTTGTACTCCAAATATTGATAAGCGATTTGTTTGGAGTTTTTACCCAAAAGTTTATTTCGAATGCAATTAAAGCTAATCATTGAATAAAATGCAAATTCAAAGTTAATTTGAAATTAATTAGTAGTCAGTCAACACTCAGTCAACACTTAAGTCAACAATTTATTCTGAGTTCAGTTTATTACAATTTCTCAGTGAATTTGAGTCCAGACAATAAAGAGGTGAACGAAAACAAATTGTAAACATCTTATTAGAAGTCTGTCCCTAATCTCAAAAATAACTGCTAACTGTTGGAAATTCTTTTGATAAACTCTAAAAATAAAAATTTCCATTAAAAAAGTAGACGACTTTTATAGGAGGTTATATTGGAGGTCATATTGGAGGTCATATCATTCAAAACTTTTTGAACTGTCATCGAAAAAGAGCTACAAAATGATTAACTATCAGAATTGCTGAGGGGATAGCAATTGGTGGGAATCCCTCAAATTAATCTTCACTCAGATTTCAAATTTTAATTCAGTTCCAAGAGTTGGTCCAAAATTTGTAATTCAGATAATAAAAGGAATTTTCAATAAATTAAATAATCAGACGAACAGAGAGTCAGTATTTGTTTTAAATGTGAATATAATACGAATATAAGGCCAATACTTGACATTTACCAATCATATCAGTAAATACCATGGTCAACAGCCTTTTTAATCTATTACAGCTCAATCCTATCAATTAGAAACCAGGTTAAATTATCTTTAAATTTCGAAATCATTATCTAGGATACCACTTTAGTAAATTTGTAACAATTTCTATCATTGCTCCTTGTTACTTTTTATTTTTAAGAACTGAGCTTAAAACCATATTGAACGATGTTTAACCATGCTCATTAGAACTATTTTATATGCCCTTACATTCGAAATAATATTCTAATGGTTTTAATTTTGTTTTTTGAATAATATTTTGGTTACAAAACAACTCATTTAATGAGTAAATGAAAAATAAGTTAATTGAAAAACTTTTGAATAAATTTTAAATAAACTAAAATCAGATTTAATTAAATATAGTTTTGGTTTAATTATTGAGAATTTCAAACAAACATTGATTTGAAAGCAAAACGTATTTATTGTTTGATTAAAGTTTTGAACCTTTAAACCGGTCTTTCATTGGATAGAAGTGGAGTTCACGAGAAAAGGAGACAAAAAGAGGCAAAAAGAGAGCGTTTGAGAGCCAACTGACGCCCACTTCACTCGTTTTATGCACTGAAAGCAGAGCACAGATTCAAAACTCTTCAAAACTGTCTTCAAAACTGTTGGCGCAAACAAACCATTTCTCCAACACTTTCCTCGATTAAAGTCCTAAATAGTCTTAATTTGTATTGACTTCACTTCATTCCCTTCTATTTAATAATCGATTTATTTGTCACAAATGGAGTTAACCACCGATTACTTCAAAGGTTTGATTAAAAGTGAAACCAAAAGACTAAACCAATTGTGCGAACAATGGGCTCATGTGATGGACAACGAGACAGCCATTCCTGAAGAAGGTTTGAATCAAATCAAATCAAATGATAAGCAAATATTTTTATTTTAATTATCAAATTGTATGTAAAGGTTTCGGTCAAATTCGGTCGACAATCGGCAAAACCCATCTCTTAATTAATCAGAGATTCAAACAATTCAATGGTTTGATAGACGACTGCGAACTGAAGAGAGGCGTCAAAGAGACCAAAGTTGAAGACCTCCAGGGATTCTGGGATATGGTTTACTATCAAGTATTAGATCTGAATCAAGGCTTCGAACACCTGAACAAATTGAAAGACAATGAGTGGCGCGAACCCGAACCTCAACCAACACAAGTAAAACCAGTTATCACTAAAAAGGCGACAAAAGTTGTGCCAAAAGTCGATAAAAGCAGACCTTCAGTACAGTCACGGATTAGGGAACAGATCCAGAATATGAAGAATAAAAAGTCTGAAGAAAGTGAAGTCAAAAATGAGAGCTTTGGAGAGAAGGAGAACAAAAAGATCGATAATATTGACGAACAGAACAAGAAGTGGAACCCAATGGCCAAAGATATTGACTCCAAAGTAAAGAGTATTGACAACAAATGCGAATCTATGGCCGGCGCCAGAAATGTGTTGAAGAGGACACCGCTCATCAAAAAGTGAGGCCTCAAACAAATTGTATTGAAGTCTTCAAAATTGTTTTATTACTTAATATTTAAAACAAGTTATCAAATGTTAATCTGATTCATAATATCCTGAATTTAAGTCAAACAAAACGTTTTATCAGTTTTTTCGATTTAATTACATTTTTACACATTTTTATCAGTATTTTTCAGTATTCAATGCATTCAATAAAATGTTTATATTTTATCAATAATTTGATTGAATTTTCAAATCAAGTGATCACTGATTGGGTGCAACAAAATAGCCTTCAATCAAACGGTCGGCGTTTTTAATGATTTCCTCTTTATTGGTCTCTTTTACGATATCGTCCCTTAAAAGCGTACATTTGTTCTCATTCGGTGATATCATTGGCTCCACTCCTTCGGTGTCCACATCTTTGATCTGATCGGCAAAATCAATGGCTTCCTGTAATCGTTTAATTCCGGCCTCATTTCCGAACCTAATTAAAGACAATCGCTCTAAAAGTGGAATCACTTTAAGTAACTCTTTGGAAGACATGAGAAGATATTTAACGACTTTTAGTCATTTGTTTTGTTTATATTTGAATTTTTGAACCAAAATATGGGATTTAAAGAGCATTTGACGCATGCGTTCACACGTTTCACACATTTCTATATTTTTTGCACAAAATCTTGAAATCAGAAAAAGTTTTTGATTTCAATTTCTTTAGACTCTTAGGGTCTCGACAATTGTCTTCCAGAAAGGGCTCAATTAAATGTCCAAAATTTGATAATACAAAAAAATTTTATTACTTCCGAAGTCATTATTAAATACATTTTATACTCATTTGTTTTATTGGGTGTCCTTATTATTAATACCCACCCGTTTGATAAGAAGAATTATGCCTTTGCCAGTGTCTAACGCAATTCCAAGATAAATTGACTGTTGTTCTCAATGTATAACACATAGCAGCACACTGTGAACAACAGTCAACTTATCTTGGAATAATGTTAGCTTAATCTAATTTTGGATTAATTAATAAAATTTAGAATTTAAGATGCAAGGTTAAACTTCAAGTGATAGATTTTCTAATGTTAATATAGAAAATTGTAAAGGTAAATTGAGAGCATGCATAAGTCTCCTAAATGGGTGTCTGTCATACTCTAACCAATCTAACTAGCTAACTTTGATATCTTTGGGAAAACTCTAGTTTTCGAAGAACAATTGAATTATCCGCTAAAGTAAATGAAATCAAACAAAACCTGATTTTGTCGACAATACCACTGAAGAGGAAATGAATATTTTAAAACTAAAACTTTATTCTTGTTTTTAAGGATAGTTTTTGAGTCTTTGATTTAATTGGAATAATTATCCGCTAATTATTACAAAAATGGCAATAAATCCACAGTTGAAGGGATTACCGAAAATCTAAAAATAGTTTTAAACAAATAATTGTTTCAATTGTCTGACCTCTGAGTGATTGCCTAATAATAGAAGACATCACCGAATAGGAGCTAATAATTTGTTTGCAAAGATTTAAAGACCGGTTCGACTTTCTATTGGTTTGATCTGAAAGGGTATACCGGAAAAACAAGTGCATAAACTATCTCATTTTAAAGGCTTCCAATATTTGGAACTATTTCAATTGTTTAAATTAGGCTTTTGCAAGAGACCCGGGTAAGAGTGGTCAATATAGGAGGGCTTAGTTATAAACTTTTAAAAATTCAATTTAATTAAAAAGTGAGACCAAAGTGAGGAAAGTTTGAGAAAAAATGATTGAATCACTCAATACGTGAGTCCAGTCAAGGATTTTCCTCTTAATTACTGGAAAGCGAATGAAATACGCAAACGTAGGCCTCAATAGTACTGACGATACCTAATGTTAGTCTTCTAACACTTAAATACGTATACCTTTTGTTCAGTCTTTGGTTTGATTTTCATGAGTCAACACATTAAAGAGGGAACGGATTCCCAATATTTTTAGTAACGATATTTGTTTTCGCATTCATTTAAAGCCTATATTTCAGTGTCTCTGAAGTGAGTCAAAAGAGATTTACATTTTGTTGTCATTTCATTTTACCATTGAATCGATTTCTCCCAATTGTAAGTCATTTTCAAACCTTTGCCAACACTTCTTAACTCTTATAAGAATAACAATAATCTTGAATCAAATCTATTGGTGTTTAACTATTGGATCAATTGGTTTGATTCAATAGTAGACATACTTTACGTCATCTCATTTGAGAGATAAATGAATTGAATTTTGTTTCAATTTTATCGCTTTTTATTTGTTCAGACTTTAGTTGAATTGATTTCGTTTTCATTTGATTTTGTGTTTAATCTGCAGTAGACTTAAAAATGGCTCAAAACGAAGAACCGACCAAAATGTTTAGCTTAGAAGAAGTGGCCAAACATAACGAAAAGAAATCGGTTTGGCTTTTAATCCACGACAGTGTCTACGATGTGACCAAATTTCTCGAAGAGGTATACATTTGATTGTCTGTCCTTTGATTTATTGATTTGATTTGTTTGTGGTCAGCATCCGGGCGGAGAGGAAGTGCTCATTGAACAGGCAGGAAGAGATGCCACCGAATCGTTTGAAGACGTGGGACACTCCTCTGATGCCAGGGATTTGATGAAACAGTACAAAATCGGAGAACTAAATGAGGTTTGACTTCCATTCACTCTCTTAGGACTCGGATCTCAACCCTTTGAGGAATAGATTTGTTTTTAGGATTAGATCTGTGGACCGGTGTTTGTCCTCTTTGTGGTTCTCTTTCATTCATTTCAGTACAATATCTAAAGCAGTGATCATTTCCTTGTTTGCCAGATATGTCCAAGGGCAATACAGGGCAATACAGCCAATCGTAAGCAATCTAGGACCTTTTCCCAATCTTTATTAGTTTAAAATTTGAGAAAATATTAATTTTAATTTGAGTCCTCACTAAGTTAGCAAGTTAAACATAATATAGCGCGACTATTCTTTGAACAATAAGCTCGGAAATAGTGTTCTTCAAGTATGTCCTGAAAACCTCTTTGAGCTCCAAATCAGACAACAAATGCTCCGAATTTTTCTGAAAATATCAGCCCTTTTATTGGTGACCCCCCAATAACCCCCCTTTCGTTATCTTTCTGTTTAGCCCTCATTCTTATTATTGGATTTAATTCATTAGAAACCCTTTTAGAAAGATTTTTGTGGTTTTGAAATTAAAATTTGCAATTTAATCTTGCTCATACTCAGCTCATACTCAGCTCATACTCAGCTCATACTCAGAATTTTCAAATTAATACCAATATTTCCTTAAAACTGTTAATAAAAAGCATTTCTCGCTGTCTCTCGAAAAATGAATTTTAATTTTAAATCTTGAGATTAATTAAAGAAAATTTTGCCTCAATTTCCTCATCAAATGATATTTAAATTCGAATTTTTGAATCTTTCCTTTTTTTTGAATTTCCCGAATATATTCACACATTTCAATTGTTTTAATGAAAATACAATTTTTAAAAACCTGTTGATTAAATCGTTGATAAAAATGAGTGAATTCAAAGATAAAAAGCGACAGAATTGGTATAAAACATAACATTTTTGGCAAATGGATTGTCTGATGATTTTTATCATTTTTGTCTTTTTTTTGATCAAAGCTAATGAGGAGAGGCATTGATTTGAGTACTTTTAGTGCTTTTGAGTGCATTCAGTTCGACACAAATGCACTCAAAAATATGTTTGTATTTCCACTGATTTCAAGTTTAATAGAAATTAATTGCATTCAATACTAACACAAATATAACTTAAATTATTATGTAATCAATTAATAAATGGAATAAGCATGGTCCAATTGTCCAATACTGATTCTAAGTTTGATATATTTTAAAGTTTGACCATGAAACTCATTTAGTTCATTAAATTGCAGATAATGTCTTCTGATAAGAGAGTCGACACAGTTTTAGTTTCATATCTCTATAATTAGCAGAGAATTTCGTTTTAATCTTGATAATTTTAATTTTAAAATTCACCCAAATCATTTTGATATTATACTGACCTTGATTCTTTTTCCTTATTATAAGACATGAATTTAGTTAATTAAAAAAATGTTTTATTTCTCTGATCTATAGTTTTATTGAATTTGCGTTTTATTTGAATATAAATTATATATTAATTATTTTTGTTTTTTTTTGTCGATCAATAGGAGGACAGAAAGAAGACAAAGAAAATTCAGGTAAATATTGATACGTTTCGACTAAAAAATGCTTAAATGTCCCGAAAATTGCTAATTATGTTAAAAATTGTTAACTCTTCCATAGAAAAAGTCTTGCGAATTAATGTAGCGATTCTTTGAACAGTCATTCATTTGATTGACTCTCAAAATAAGTGCAAAACTGCAACAAACATATTAGGGTAGAGAACAACCAATTATTTAATCGTTTGCACGTCTTTTCCTTTTCTGACGTTTCCCTCAATTTTCTATTAATTATCAAAATTAAGGTATTCCTCGATATTTGCATTATTTGGAAATCATTTTCAAAGCAATGCAAATGTTGTGCTTATCTGTAATGCTGTGCCTTCTCTCAGATCTGTCTATTTGTGGCTTTCCTGTCCTTAAAATAACCCCTTATTTCCAAATAATTGTCTTCAATTGAAACCCAATTTATAACTAATATTGAATTTTCTGCTCAATTAGGAGAAGAATCATTGGGGCTCTACTCCAACCCCCTCCGGTGAAAGTAGCAGTTGGCGCTCGTGGGTCATACCGGTGGGCATTGCTATGTTGGCCACTTTTCTCTATAGACTTTATATGTATTCTAATTGATTAACACAATTATCAAAAGTCAGAACCGTTGACAACAAGTCGACACCACTTTCTTCCAAAAGAGTTTTCTTCTCCTTCTTATGTAATGCCTTCTGAAAGGATCGCATGTTTTTTAAACAATTTATAAACCAATTGATATGACTCTCGCTTTCATTTCTCTTCGAAATCAAAACTATTTTCAATTCCAATGTTTTCTTTTGTAAACAAATGTCAACTCAATTATCATTCGTAATGTAATTATTATTAGAGATTGACTTTAGTGTCGATTAATTGCAATATTTATACGTTTAGTCGTTATTCAAAAAATAAGGCAAACTTTGTTTTGGATTTTTATCTGTATTTTATACCACTATTATTACCGTTTATTTTTGGGAACAATTGTTGACAATATTTTACTGTAATTTACTGTAAATCTTACAAAAACCTGTTTTTATTGTCTTCGGAATAAATTAAATATCTTTTAAATAAATGGTTCTTCAGTTCAGTCGATTGGATGTGAATTAAATGAAACGCAAATTCTGATGAAAATTGTTTTAATTGGATTTGACATCAAATTCAAAGCGTTTGACAAAAAATATAATCAAAAGAAAAATTAAATTTCAATTAATGTTGTTTTTGATAAGAAAAAGAATGCAATGAAAGCGAAAAATGAATATTTTTGAAGAAAAAGTGCATTAATTGAATGACACAATCATTGGCTGCGATTTGTGATCATTTAAATAATTAAATAAGAGATGAAAACTAATTGTTTTCTAATTAGTGTTGTTTTAAATCAATAGTCGATCGATAATAACGTAACGAATATAAAGTGATTCCAATTGAAAGCGATTTAATCGATTGAAAACTAATTACGAAATTAGACCAAAACTAATACTTTAGTCGTTTCTTCACTTTGTTTGTAATTTTCGTCAAATTATTTATTAAATTATTAAAGGTTTCGATTTTCAAACTTATTTCGGAACTGATGTTAATTAACCTGAGATTTGACGTCAGATACTCTGTAAGAGAAAAAATATGCGCCTCTACTGAACAACACAACAGCACAGCATTAACTAAAATATCATTCGCTCCACAAAACACAAACACATATAAGACGGGACACACATTCATCCATTCATTCATTAAGTGGGAAATCACTCATTCACTCAAAAAAAATGGCAAAATTTGGACAAAACAAGTAAAACGAAGACATCATGTTTACCATTGAAGCACTCTTTCAACGATTGGCGGAATCGGATTTTGATAGCCATCCCCACTGCGGTTGCGATCATTCAGTAGAGAAACACATTTAAAGTCATTATTATTTTATCGCTTTCTTCGGGGATTAGGAGAACGCGATCGGGAAAAACGATTAGCCGGGGATCGCCTTCTGGGGGAAAATCGACGATTGGGAGGGGGTGACCGACGAGGTGGGGAACCTCGACGAACAAAATTGCGCCGATTTGGTGGAGAATCTGTTCGCCACTGATTTCGTTCCTGAAATTGATTTAAATTTGAAATAAATACCGAAAACAGCGAATAATGAGTTGACTAACATTTCTGAACGGAGGCGACGGTCCATCGAAACCACGTCTTTCTTCTTGTCTTTTGCGGAACTGTTCTTCCCTCGCATTTCGTTCTTCAGTCCTTTTCTTCTCTTCTTCTTCTTTGTTGGCGAGTCTGACGACAGACTGTTCTTCAGTCAGAGGTAACCAATAAATACTCGGCGTTGCAGTGGTTTTCCTAAATAAGTCGTCCAAAAGTTTTGCCGGAGACTCAGCTCTTTTCACAGCTTCTATGGCCGGTTCCTGTTCTGAAGTAGAATCCGCGGGTCTGACCCTCTCTTCACCTTAAAAAAAGCAGACATAAGAAAATGAAATAAATATAAAAATAGAGAACTAACCGATTCGTCGCCTTTTATTGTCATTTTCTTGACTCCTACTCCTCGTCGTTGGGCTATTGGGTCTCCTTTTGTTTCTTTTGTCGTCTTCTTTGACCAATTTCTCTCTATCCCATTCCCTTATGGGCCGGGTTTCGGTTTTATTTTCTTTGTCGCGCAAAGCATTCCTTTGATCTTCAGATCTGATGACAATATCATACTTTTGATTGACTTCATTATCACTTTTCTTATTATTCAAGTCTTTAGTCAATTCTTTATTCAGATGTGAGTCTAAGTCTTCTTTTGTGGCGAAATCCACAGAAAGAAGTTTGGGGTTCGAATCGGGCCATCGGGTGCCGTGAAGTGCCAAACGTGTGGCCACCGCTTCTTCTGGGGTTTCATAAGTAGCGAAACACATGGATTTGATTTTGTCGATCCAAAAGCGCTCTTCAATAAGTTTTCCGGTTTTGTTCAAAATGTTTTTCAATTGCAATAAAGTGAAGGGACGGACCAGATTTCGGATGAAAACTACGTTCGATTGGGCAGAACGGGCAGGACTTACCTCCCGCTTAGCCTCTGAATCGCTTTTGCTTTCGGGTTCTATTTGGACCACAATTTTAGTCTTTTGCTCGACAGGGGGTGTCATGACTTTCACTGTGTCTTCACTGGTATTCTTGGGCTCTTCTTCTGTGACAGACACTGATTTCCTGACAACTCTAATGTCTCGTTTAGGAAGCATTTCGTGGTTGGCTTCAGTTGTTTGAGTTCTCGATAGACTACTCGTGACAACAATCGAATCGGATTTACTCACCTTTAATGAAGTGCTAGAGTTGTCGGTTGAGTCCAAATCGGGAATCAATTCTTTTAACTGATCACTTGATATACCTTTTCTTGTGTTCTGTTGTGAATCATTGGAAACGGAACCACCCCAACGACGCCTTCGCGGAGGTCTCTCTTTTGGCTTTTCCTTCTTCTCTTCCGATTCAACCGACTTATTGTCCTTTTCGGCGGGAATTTCCCCCTTTTGCTCGACTTTCTCAACAATCGGTTCTTCTTTCAAATCTTTGGTTTTAACTTCAGATGTATTTTGTAAAGAAACGGGTGATTCCTTTTCAGTAGTTTCGGATTCCTTTGGATCAATCAGGTCTTCAGAGACCTCTTCAGAAATGACAATATTGTCTTCGATCACAATTTTGTTCGATTCGTCTTTTTCTGTGTTTTCTAATTTATTTTCGATTATTTCTTCAGACTTTTCGCTGATGTCTTTGGAATCATCTGAAGAATCGATAGATTTAGTGGCCTTTTGATCGACGATCGCTTCTTTCGATGGTTTTGGTTCTGGAATAACCTCTTCTGGTTGTTGTGAAATACTTTGTTTGTTGTCGTCGTCGACAATCGATTCCTCTTTTTGTTGTGACTTTTCCACCACTTCCTTCTCTACCACTTCCTGTTGGATGACTTCCGCTTTATTTTCTTCAATAACTTCCTTTTGAGTCATATCTTGCGGTTCGTTGGAAGGAATAATTGGTTCCATTTGGGGAGACATCGCTTTTTCTGTGACCACTTCTTTCCTGACCTCTTCCACTCTAACGGGAGATCTCATCTCTTTTGTGGGCGACTTCTTAGGACTCATACGCGGACTCATTCGAGGACTGATTTGTTTGGTCGGGGAGTCATTTCCTAATTTTATGGTCAGTTTTATTGAGTGTTTGTCCCCAAAAGATACTGAGGAAGTGATACCACTGTCTTGGCTTAAATCAGTTGCTTCTGTCTGTTGTTCACCGATTTTCTCTTCAATTGTTTGCACATTATTTGCCTCAGAATTGGATTCAATCGTTTCGTTTGTGTCTTCAGAGTGTGTCGTCAATCGAGAGTTGTCTTCACTCGACTTATCCTCTGTTTTGGAATCATTTGAAAAATTCATTAAAACTTAAAAAACAAATAAATTGAAGACAAATAAGGAATCGATAGACGAAAGCATACCTTCGTTGGCGTCAATCGTTTGACTCAAATGCTGTTCAGAGAGTAAAACAAATAAAAATAGGATTAGAAAAAAACGTTTAATGAGTGGACAGCCATGACTTGAGGTCAGGTTCTAAGACTCAAAACAGAGTTGACATACATGGCTGAGCAGTGATTGCAGTTGTGCCTTGGTCGCATTCGTCTTAAAGGGTATATCTCTCTTCTTAAGCTCCTGTTTAAGGTCGACAACTCGTAGGGAATAAATTGATTTTCCGTCAATTTCTAAATCTTTTTGGTTGTCCGCCATTTCTTCACTGTTTGAAAACATGAGAGAAAGTGAAATCCACTCAATTATTACGTCCTTTCAAACACTCCTTCACTTTATTTATATTAATTCTATTAATCTATAGAAACGTATTCATCGCTTAATTAACGCTAATCTTATGTAAAATTGAATTATCTCACTATTAATTTGTTATATTTTTATCGTTGTCTTTAAATATTTAAATTAATTGCTGAAAAAAGGAAGAGTGGGCTCACAGTTAGAGACATATTTTATGAGTAAATCCGGCGGATGAATATTAAGAGTAAAATATGCCGAAAGAGTGACTCAAATAAACTCAATTGCAATGAATACACGAATGGATTAGTCCACAAACCACGTATACGTTGACTCTATTTTTATGAACCATAACCCCTTTACTACACGACCTTAATCAGCGATAAATGAGCAAGG
>JAQGBD010000106.1:0-49065 GCA_034698165.1 Punctoribates punctum
AAGCAAATGATTGTTATGAGAGTCGACACCATTCGGTCGAATAGAAAGATGGGATGTTCTGCGCCCCAACTCCCGTCCCTTAATTGATTTCGCCTCAAATAATCGAGTGATTCCGGAAACAATGGCTTTGATCTGTCCTGGCTCCTGATCCTTGCAACCCATGCCGTTGAATACGGAGCTGAAGCTACCCGTCCGCTCCCAAATTCGGTTGAGTTAATAAAATCGGTCAATAAAAGCCCCGATTCGTACTTTTTTACAGACATTGTATCGAAATATGAATTGTTTTACAAATATATTTCAATCAATAGTTTTGCGATAATTTTATCCGATATTCATCTGGTTTATTACCGACCTATATATACCTGATTAAATACGCCAGGTCCAACCGATTCTTGCTTCTGTCATAAACATTGTTAAGACGTAATCATGTTTTAAATGATTTGAAATAATCTAGAAATAAATACATTTACGTTGTTTCGTAGCAAATGATGTCATCCAGGTTGAACATATTTATTTTTGAAGGAAAAAAGTGATTTCATGCACGCATGAACTTGGCCATATCTTATTTAAACCGAATTTAAAAGACTCGCGTCTTTTCAAAACTTATTTTTAAACTGAATTTTTTTCTCAACATTAATATCCAGCAGTGGTTTAAACTAAAGATCGTACGAAAATTTTTGTTACCGTATTCCCTCGTAAATAGCTGCATGCCGGTATAAAGTGAGTTTGATGATACTGCCGGTATACCCCGAATATACCGCCATGCCGGTAAAGGCGAGGTAAAAATTGAAGACACTGTATTCACATTTTCGAGAAATTTGAGTTAGAAGATATTCACTTTGGATGTACCGACGGAGAAGACGATGAAGATATCGATTCAGACACCGATACCGAATAATTCCGATGTGTTCTAGTGGCTAAGATATCATTTATTCATATTTCATTAAACATTTTTCATTTAATCATATTTTTCGATTTTTTATTGACCCTCACTTATACCGGCATGCCGGTATAGACCATAACTCAATTTTTGGGCAAATGGTCTACCTCACCTAGACCGGCATGCAGCTATTTACGAGGGAATACGGTAAATGGAAAAATAATGTAAACCTAAAGAGTGAAACCTTTATTGGGTTTATATTTTCAAGAATTTGATGTCTAATCAATTTTTTTAAAGCACTTATAAAACCCTTATTTATTGAACGGATTGTGTTTGAATTGAAATATTAGTAATGATTCGCTGATTTCATTGATAAGTTTGGTCTATCAGTGGTTCACACTCTAAATCAATTTAAATTCAAATCCAAGTGAATCGGGTTCTCAATCAAAACCAATTTTCAACAGATATTTAGTATTTGAGCTCTTCGTTGGCTCTCAATAACTTAAGAGACAATATTTTTGAGTAATGTGCAAGGCACTTTTATACTGAACCAATTTACAGAAGACTGTTTATTTCAAAAAATCCTCAGTTCAATTGAAAGGTCAATATATCTTTTTATTATTTCAGATCTATATTAAGCATTTTATAATCTTGCTCAATTTCCCTCTTATTTAACTTCTTGTTTGTTGTCGTTTCAGAGATTAACCAAAAGAAGAGTTCATTAAATTTCATTTTGGAATTTATTAAAAAAAACTATTAAAACCGAAAATATTAAAATGAATTTTTGATTAATTTATTTATTGTTTTATTCGATGTTTTACACAATTATGAGATGAGAATAATTGAAAAGAATTATGATCCGGTGAAATATTCAAAATTGATTCGGTTGTTCCTTTTCTCACAATAATCGATTGTGACATAACTGAACACTCATTTAGAAGTGAGTTATAAGTGCTGTGCAGACAATGAGCACACAATACATCATCCCTTGCCTTTGATTATTCCCATAAAAATGCGAATATTTTTAAACACGAATGCCTTCCGTTCCCAACTTATTGAAGAGATGACAATTTATTCTCTATAAATATGTGTGAGAGGGGTCATAAAGGGGTCACAAACGACGTTCCCCTAAATTCTTAGTTAATTGAAAAGAAGGCTATCAAATGAAAATATGATGCACTCGAAGACAGCTCTGAATGGGAGAGAATTTCGCACTTCTATAGCATCTCATATCACACTATGTTTCTAAGGAAACCGATTTCGCTCTCACAGGGCTCTGGTCTGATCGTACGGACAGCGGTGACACTCAATATATTTATCAGAAGTCAAGTGTAATGATTCTCACCCCTAATAAACTTTTTGTTTTCTTCCCAATCAACACATAACTCACATAATTATCTATTTTTTCAAATATTAATAACAAACGAATGACGAAAATAATTAAAAGTTTGGAAATCTCTTAAAAGATGAGTAATAGACGACACTTGAAATGAGTGGAGTGATAGTGAACACTGTCCTCAACAGGTCCTTTCAATCGATTTTGAATCAAATTTCGTGGAAATCAATCGAAAGTCATTCAGATTGAAGTGCTTTCCAACCATTTCTTGCTTTTATTTGTTTGGAATTGGTTTCGCAAGAATTAATTAATTGGTTCAAACTGTGGCACTTCGATTGGTTGTGTTATTTGCGCCTCTTTGGCGATTGTCGCTCATTTCTGGGTCGACCGCAGTCACCGCAATCACCACAAATGCCATCGACGGCCAATACAAAGATTACCACTACAGCGACGACAACATCCGATCGAAAGGAATCTCTCGTCACTTCTTCTGGTTTTGAAAACTCTAAAGAAGTCTTTTTTGAAGAGAAGTGCCAACCAATGGATACACAAGAATTCCGTCGTCGGGGAAAACAAATGGTTGACTACATCGCCGATTATTTAGAGACAATCTCTAAAAGACGAGTCACACCTGATGTTGAGCCGGGTTACTTGAAAGACTTTCTGCCTGATTCGGCCCCAAAAAGATCAGAAGATTGGGACAACATTATGAAAGACTTTGAGAAGTTTATTATGCCCGGAGTCACTCATTGGCAGCACCCGAGATTCCACGCTTATTTTCCCGCTGGAAATTCCTATCCCTCAATCCTGGCTGATATGCTTTCCGATGCCATCGGATGCGTTGGATTCTCCTGGGTATCTATTTTTTTAATTTTTAATTTTTTTTATTATCTGATTTCTCTTTAGATTAGAAATATTATTAGAAAATATTCGAATCGTTTTCTAACAATTAATTACTAATTATTTGAGAGATTGGGAAATAATTTTTTGTCCATAAAATGATTGCATCTCTGTTTTAGAGCATAATTTGATGCCTTCTCTCTGTCAGGCATTAAATCTAAACTGAATAATGAGTAACAATCAACCGAAGCATCGAAAAAGAAATTAAAATAAACTGAATTTAATTTATTGACAAAATCATTAACTCTTTAACCACTAATATAAACACTAATATTGTGATTATAGGCGGCGAGTCCTGCCTGTACTGAATTGGAGATAATAATGTTGGACTGGATCGGAAAAATGGTTGGCCTGCCTCAAGAATTTTTGTGCCTCTCTAATCATAGAAGTAAAGGCGGGGGAGTTATTCAGGTATTAATTTATTGATTCGTTCCAACTATTAACTGATTTAATTGAATTGGATTTGTGAGCACTATTTGGAAAGTAATCCGTTATATGACTGTCGGGAGTGAACTAACTTTTCGATCCTATATTAATATAATTGTCTGAAATGATTATCTCATGTAATGGAAAAATCTATTGAATTTCTTTATTGAAGGGTTCTGCCAGTGATTGTGTGTTAGTGTCACTGTTGGCGGCGCGACATAACGCCATCCGAGCTCTCAAACAACAGCAGCCATTCATAGAAGAAGGAGTACTTCTCTCCAAATTAATAGGATATTGTTCTAAAGAAGTCAAATAAAAGAGATTTCAATTCAATTCACATAATTTAATATTGAATATGTTTTTGCACTAAAGGCTCACTCATGTGCGGAAAAGGCAGCGATGATTGGATTTGTAAAACTCAGAATTCTGGATACCGACCAAAATTTTGCTCTTAGAGGTTCTCCACTCGCAAAAGCTATGGAAGAGGATAGGGCTTCAGGTTTAGTCCCATTTTTTGTGTCGGCAACTTTGGGCACTACATCTTGCTGTTCATTTGATGCACTTAATGAAATCGGACCGGTCTGCCAGAGAGAGGGTAAGCTCTTCTTTGTTCATTTAATTTTAAATTTCACTTTTTTAAAACTCTGTTTATTTCTCTTATTAAATGTCTTTTGGTGTGAGCCCTTGATTGTCATAATATTGCTCTTTGGACTCACCTTTACTTTTACTCAATTACTTTCAAAACATATTTTAAGACTTTTTATTGAAGAAAATCATTCGATTGTTTCAGAAATAATTATTTGTGACATAAAAACTTCTAAAGACCTAAAAAGCGATTTTTTCTCAATTGGATGACTTTTCCGTCTTTTTCTTTACATTTTTGCCACATCTAAATTGAATTTTCAAGTGAACAAGTATTGTTTAATGGATTGACATTTTTATTTAAGCTAAAAAATAATTTTAAGCTTAGAGAGAGAGAGAGAGAGAGAGAGAGAGAGAGAGAGAGCTACTATGGGAATTGACCAGGTTACTTACATTTGATGGCCCAAAGTTCGCCATTACTGATGCCCTGAAATGTTTGGACTAATGATGTCATACAAGTTGAAGATATTTGGAAATCAATTTCAGATAAGAATTCAATTGCTTTATATTTTTCTCTTTCACTGATTCCGAAAAGAGTTGTCAAAACATTTTTAATATTTTTAAGTAAAGCAAATGTTTCGTTGATATGTTTGACATTTTTGGTGAGGGTCACATTTCTGCCCTCTTCGTGAAGTTTCTTTGCTTTGTCGATGAAAGTATCTGTTGGACACTCTTCGGACACTTCATCTGTTCCCTCATAATCATAATCATCACTGGAATTAGAAGTCTTTAAACTTTTATTTGAAAACTTTTCTCCTTCTTCTTCATCACTGATATCGTAGTCGTCATTACTTTTGACAATAATTACAGAAAACAATAAAACAGATAATAAATAAATTATTAATAAATTTGTAAAACTTTTGGTAAACATTTCTTCAATAAATTTATTGGACGTAATCTTAAGAATAAGTTGAGAGTTGTTATCAAAGATGTTTTGGTCCACTATGACCTGTGCTCACAATCCGTATGAGACCTGAAAGTGAACTCACAATCCGTTTAAATATTGAGCAAAAATAGTTATCCATCCGATGGGAGGAATGATTTTTATCTAACATAAGGCTAAGGCTAAGGGCCTACAAATAGAGAGCTTAAAACTTGTTTGGATGCTCTCTCTCTCTCTCTCGCATTGAAATGTGTTGTAAGGAAAACCCATGGATTTTACTGTTGATTGACTCACTTGTAAGGAGAGAAGAGAGCCTGGATTAAAATATCTAATATTTTTTGGAAATTTGTGAATTTTTATGGACACAAAAATACCAAATTTATAGTTCCTTTCAATGAAATCGAGTTTTGGAAGTTTGGGAAAAGTTTTCATATTTAGAGAATAGAGAATAAATGAGATACTGTCCCCTTATGTGGTCCTTTTGTCTCCTATTTGTGTGCATTGTTTGATCGTTTGAATAATTATATGTCAAATATAAGAGACGTCAAGATCAGTGATGGCCAAGGTACCCGACCTTAGAGGTGTCCCATCAGACAAAAAATTAGGGAGAGGGGTATTTTGGTTATGGCCCCCCTTTGGCCATCACTGCCTCAAGATTTAGTCGATTCTCTGTTTTTCTATCTTTTGTTTAAATCACAATTTATTTAATAGATTTCATTGAAATAAATGAATAATTTTCTCATTAGATGTAAAGTATATAACAAATCAATTTGTTTTTGTTTTTTGTCGATTTAACATTATTTTAGACCAAAATCATAATAGAAAAGCCGTATTGCTCCTGGCTCTTTATTTCTGATATTATTGTTAATGAAAAACTCTGTGCAGCATACATTTTGATGTCAGCTTGAACAAATTTGCGACCTCCAACAAAATTTAACTATTAAATTTGACATATTTAAAAGTTCTCTCTTCTCCCTCTCCTTTTCCTCTCCATTTCTTCCCCTCTCTTCTACTAATCGAAGCTCTGAGGCATAATCATCGAGAACTATAGGCGGTATAGAATCGGTGACTGATATGTTTATTAAAAGAATATCCAAGGGGACATCCAAGGGGACCAAAAACATATTCAACCCTTGGTTTGACCCGAGAAGAGGCCAATTAAGTGATTGCAAGAAAAGACAAATTACCACAAAAACACTTCATTTCATTTAAAATTAAGTTATTGCCATTTTGCATCTTGCTCTATTTTTCTAACTGATCACTAAGATTTGCTCAATTGTCCGAATTCACTGTTGAGAGGGATCTTCACTCTGGGCTATAATCTTTAGCCGAAATCCTTGCAACAGTTTGGAGAAATGTTTACAAGAGATATGGTAAATAAAGTTCATGGTTACAAAACTGGGATTTTTCCTACAATTAAAAATGTTTGGCTCAGAGGCTACTCTATAACCAAATTTTCTGATCAAATGGATTATTCAAATATAATGTTTTGAAAACTGATGTTCCGATAATCAAAAGTGAAAATTCGAGTCTTTTAGGCTTTGAGACACAATTTCGACAAAACTTCGATTCAAACGAATGTACCATAAATGAGGTCTAAGTCAGTGTCTGAGAGCACTCAACGCGATCTTCAAAAGAAGTTTCGGTGTTTACTAAAACTCACTTTCGATAAAAGCAACTTATTTTGGCTCTGATTTACGTCATTCACCCTAATTATGGTCAAACAAAAGGGGAACGACTCCTTTGGCTATGATGAACATCTTGAACGTTAAACCCTTGAAACAAAGTTGTTAGAGGAAGTGAGTCTCCAACAGCAACATTTAGTTGGGCTCAAAATAACCAACTCTGTTAGAAGTGAGCACAATTTTACCCAATGACCAAATGGGACTTTCAAAATGGAAACAGTTAGCAGGTTCACTTTTTTAAATAGAGTTAATCTTTCTATAATCTTTCGAAATAAACTAGTCATAAAGTACAAGACAATATTTTTATTCCCCATCAGAGATGAGCTTGGGGGGGGGGGGGGATAGCCCATATCCCGCAGTGGGCAAAAAATTTTGGAAATACCCTCTCTAGACCCCCTATCCGTCTAAACATGTCAAAAACAATTAGGAAATGCATACAAATCTATAAACAAGTTCATTATCAATATAAGTCTCTTGGTTAGTATAGAAAAGTTTAACTCTTGGAACTCTTTGACTCTGACTCAGTTCCTTCTCTTGACTCTCAACAACTCTCTTAAGCCATCAATAATTTAATTCAATTGATTTGTCACTCAATCGACTCATTTGTCGATCCAATTAAGACAAACATCACTTTCTATTGATTGACTCTTTTGAAAAACTGTCTTAAGAACTAATTATTGGAAATACAGCTGAAAATGAGATGTCCTTCGGTTCTCTAAAAATTAATGACAAAATAGTGAGTCAGGATCTCTCCTGAGAGACCCTTTGAATTTTTTTTTATGTAGTCGAAGGTCAATAATCATATGAGACATCATCGGAATCATAGACGAGTAAAAAAATACATTTATATTATGAAATTATTAAAAAGGGATCGCTTTGTGTCTATGTTTCCACTGATCATATTTCGCACGAATTTTATTTTTGAAAAATAATATATGGCTTTCACCCGTTCCATGAATTTTTATATCTTGTTTTGAATACAAACGATCCGTCGATAAAAATCTCAACATTTTTACATTTATTTATAACCCGATTGTGAATCGATTTTTATCTAAAAATTAGTTCAATTTTCTTAGTTTTTTATCATTTAATTTGAAAAATAATAAAATTCTGATAAAATGAATAGATTTTCACCCAATCGATTGAATCACATTTTTATAATATATTTTAAGTTAAATTAATTGTTAATTAATTGAATTCGATATTCAAATAGTTTTGTGGAATTAATTTTCCAAATCATCAAAAGTTTTGAATTAAAACAAATGACTTTTGAAATCAAAATTGAATTTGTATTCTATGAGTATTTTTCTTGAATTAAATTGAAGTCAAATTTTGAATTGAAATCCATTTATTAGAATTATCTAACGATTTATTGCTCATTCTTATTGAGCAATAACTAAGTCTACCTGGTTTATAGCGGTATGTGCCTACGTGATTCATGTTAGGTTCCAGAAGGAAAAGTGACCATGGCCCTTTGGCTAATTTCCTAAATTTAAAAAAAATATTTGAATTTGAATACAAGCAAGCTAATTAATTTGTTATAATTGCACATTCAATTGCTTTTTTAAAGATAATTGTTATGTACTTTTTAAAAATTAGACTGGATGCTATCTTTCCTCTCAACAGTTATCAAATTTTTATCATCAAGGTCAACTAAGGGTATCCGAATGAATTTGGAAGATTTTCCATATGATTGCAATCTTGTCAATAGTGTAAATTTGGGAACATTTCCAGACTCTTCTCTCTTTCCTTTAGGGGATAACTCAAAAATATTTTGTCTCATATATAATATAATACTTTATTTAAACTCGATTTTGATAATTAATTACAGTTTGAAAACGAAAGAAATAAAAGTAAGACTTAATTCTTAATAACAAATTCAATTCAATTATTAAATATTAGTAAACATTATTTAAAACATTTAAAGCAATTAATAATAGTTTATAATTTATTGTGCGACCAAATGCCTCGGTTAGAAGTCTGATAAAGATGGTAAACTTGCTAAAAATATTTGAAAATGAAAATAATTATTTGTTAGTCTTTCGACCCAAGATGTGGTCCCTGTGCGGGAATCTTCCGTTTTCTTTGATTGTGTTATAAAAACTTTGGGCCCAAAACAAGTGTTCGCTGTCACCCAATTCGGTGAACAATTGGAGTGACTTCTTCTGGTCCTCTAAGTTCTCCGAATGATTGAAAGGCGAATATACATAACGTCTGAAAATATGATTCATCTCTTTATCCCAACCGTTTTGAACTACAATTTTGGCGATGGAAAGGGCTTTTGGGTCAGTCATATATGCTTGAGGTGTGTTTCGGAATATATTTCTGGGCACCTGATCTAACAGAAGGATAAGTGCCAGTCCTCCGTCTCCACCTTCTTCTACCCAACTGTCTAGATGTCCCTGTTTAGCTTGTTCATACAATTGACCAAGATGACTTCTCACCAATTCATCGTCTGCTCGACTGCTTCCGTACCAAAAGGATTTACTCTTCAAATAGTTTTTATCGGTTTTAGCGCCGAACCAAAAGTCCAATACTTTGAAAATATCTTTTTTACTCATTTTTTGCTTATTTTTGGTCTAAAAGTCAATAAAATCATTAGTTAACGACAATTCTCATAATTTGATATATTAGCATGCTCATTTCAATACTTACAGTTTTGTACAAATTTTTATTACTTCATTAATTCTTTGTTGACCAAGTGATGAAATGGATTTATCAAGTTAATATTACTGGTAAATGATCAATTTGAAGTGAAAATACACAGGCAATAAGAATCTTGTTCAATACAAAAAGTAAATTTACCGATGAATGTGTTTCGAATCCCGAAAATTTATATTTATATGAAAACAAAGAAATGCACTAAAAATGCACTGAAAATGCACTTTAAATGTGATGAAAACAGCGTTCAAAACCAGTTTTATGCCTCAAATTACGCAAAGAGTGGATTATATTTGTCTCTAAATGAATGCTATTTTTTGCCGCAAAATATTTGAAGGGATTGTTTTACTCAACATTTCAGACAAACTCTTTATGAATAATCCGCAGCGAATGCGCTCTTCAGTTGCGCCATCAACTTGCAAGTTGCAACTGGTTCTATTTTCTCTTCCAAATTCAACAATATTACAGAGAGGGTCGGAAATAGTAATTATTAAGTCATTAAGAGATTCTCGATCACTGATTGAGCTTGCTATAAAGCTCTGGTTTAAGTTTCAAATTATCTATTTATTAATTTAAATGTATTTAGAGAATTGTTGTGAATTGACAATCAGAATATGAGAAAAGACCTTGTATCCAATCATCTATTGAAAAGGGAATGTCATTTACTAATTATCTGTTTTCATCTAGCAACAAAGTCTTGGGTTAACGCCTAATAAATAGATTTCTTATTTTCAATTTCTTTGTTTTAGATTTAAATTGAAAAATAATTTGAAAATTATCAGGGTCTATTTTCAATTTAACATTTCTCCGATAACTAATATTTCAGGTTTTGCATAAGATTTTAGATCTTGGTAAAGTTTCATATATAATACAATAGAATTGATTGCAAATATTTCTTCAATAATAGTAATTATATGAACACTGAAATGATATCCAGAAAGTTATGGCAATTCTTATACCATATAATTAATGAGTCATTTGAAGCAAAACACTTTACAGACAATTAATTTAAGACTAAAGCACAGCATTAAAAAAAGTCGAATCATTTCTTGAGTGAGGTATTCAGGAGTGTACTTATGGTGTGCCGATGGCTGTCATTAGAATACATCAGATTCTGTTAATAGAAAAATGTTGAAAAAAAACATTTGCAGCAAAAAAAAAATAAGGATTTGAAGGACAAACTGACTGTAAATACAGTATAAATCGCTTTATATGGAAATACATTCAGTTGTTTCATACAATAGTATATGAATTAACAGATTTTCACCTTTCAGTTAAGCAACAAGTTTTCAATCGATGTTAAATATCTCTTGACTTTCACTTTGTTTGTTGAGTTTGTCTTTGAGTTATGCTATTTATCTGATTATCGTTTTGATTGCAATTCGATTGGAATTGAATTCAAGTTATGCCTAACTTTCATACATTGAAGCGTTATTCCCATCGAAACGCACCGCGAAAGTTGATCCCAGCAATAATCGCCTGCAAATGTGTCACATATCTCATGGTTTTGGGGTTTTTAATCTGTTTGTGTGGTTTGATTCCTCTTCTCATCAGTAATCCAATCGATGAACAATTTGTTGAAAAGAGTGAATTTCAATCGATTAACGAAACTCTGACCACAAACAGCATTGAATTGAATGACACCATTCCTGTTGTGACTGAGCACTGGTTTGATGGCAACAGTTCTAACTATATCTGTAAATATTAATTAACTATCAATTAATCTCAAAATTTAAATATTTTTAAAGTTATAAAATGACCAAGCACATTTTGATTCCAAAGATATTTTTTAATGATTAATTGGTTTTAAAGACATTTTTCACTTATTAATAATAAGTTATTATTCACGACTTGTAGTGAAGAATATTCAATGATAACCAGGGTTTTCCTCCAATTTATCATGTGATAAACGAACAAGCATAATTTAACCTAGCGGTTAAAACTTAGCCTGATATTTATTGGATATAATTGTTAAAATTAAAATTAATCTTGATGATTTATGACAACAAAATTGATATATTGTTTCAGTTTATTCGTGTTTAGGAATGGGAAGTCTGTTATTGGTCTCAGGAATGGTTTGTCTGATTATAGCCTATTATTATTACCAAACCTATGAAGAGGACAGAATACGACACATACAGATCACAGATCTGGACGGAGATCAGACACAACCGGTCATCACAGACCCGATTATCGATGGCGTCGGATATCCTATTAGTTTATTAAACAAATGCAAAGAATCAGAATATTTGCCGATTTGTCAAAACAATAATATCGTCTATAAGTCTACGACTGAACCAATCAAATAGATTTATAGTTTCCCATCGAATAATCATTGAAGTGTGTTAACAAATGAACTAGTCAACTCTCCCTTAGAACAAATCATTGAATAATTATTCGTAGAAAATATTCAGTTTTTGTTTGTAAATCATCCGAAAACTTATGAAAAAAATTTGAAGGATTTTTCAAACGAATAATTTGTGAGAAATTTGATGAGACTGAAGGTCTTCACCAGAATTTATTACTCATTAATTTCTAATTATTCTCTGCTAATCATCGAATTGGGTGTTTGTCAAATTGCAAGATGAAAATTTACGCAATATTTTTGTGACTATTTTGATTCCCATTACCCCCATTCCAACTCTTTAATAAATTTCCTAAAAGTTGAAATATTGCATGTTTAAATACCTAGTCTCCTTACATTTAATTCAGTCATATTTTTGAAAATTTCAATCTCAATTTATATGCTGTATAAAAACAATTACATTGTATTACCCAGCAAATTATTTCCTTACTATTGGAACCATCTTTTAAAGTTCGATATCAGTGTCATTTTGAATCACTTGTGATAACTTCTCAATAATAAAGATAAGCGAAAAGTTTATTTGAATTGTCGATTGAATTATCAATTGATTGAAAACCAAAATATGTTATTAAATAAACTCTGTTTTGAAACAAATATTTTTGAAATTATCTCAAATTTTGGGCCATTTTTTGTGAAAATATTAGTTTTATTGAAATTCAACAAATTTCAGAGATAACTATCTTTTTATTTAATGTGCGAAACATTGAAATGAATACTAATAAGTGTATTACTTTGTTTTTATTGAATTTTATAATTTTGATCAAGGTAAGCGATTCACTGATAAGTTTATATTAATGGAAAAATTTTCAACTAATCTCAACAGTTGTCAAATGGAAACACCAATTATGCGAATGTAGTGCCATATCCACAACAAATAACCACTGAATGGACACAACTTTCCATTGATTCAAATAATTTTAAATTCATAACAAAGACAAAAGAAAAATGCGATTTATTGGAAGACGCGGTCAAACGATACCACAAATTGTCTTTCATTAACGACTGCTCTCTTCTGGACAAACATTCGCCGAAATATGAACACAAAAACAGTTCTGACTTTCAGACAGACGAGTGGCTAACAAATGTCACCATCGAAGTGATGGGTCAGTGCTCAGACCAATGGCCTCAATTAAATATGGATGAAATGTATACGATAAGAGTGGACACACAGGACTTTCCAAAGCAAGCCTACATGTTTTCGGTATCAATATGGGGTGCTCTCAGAGCTCTGGAAACCTTTTCTCAACTAATAGAACACAAGTCTGACTCGATTTTCACAATCAATTCGACATTTATAGTGGACTTTCCCCGTTTCACACACAGAGGACTACTGATTGACACTTCCAGACATTTTCTTCCCATTCATACAATTTTAGACAATTTAGACGCCATGTCTTACCATAAGATGAATGTTCTTCACTGGCATATAGTCGACGACCAGTCCTTCCCTTATGTGAGCGAAAGGTTTGGTGACCTCAGTTCTAAGGGCTCTTATAATAGCAAAACACATGTCTATACTCCTGAAGACATTGAGAAAGTGATCACATTTGCCCGATATAGAGGTATTCGAGTAATTGTCGAATTTGACACTCCTGGTCATACCCTCTCCTGGGGAAAGGGATACCCTCAACTGTTGACCGAATGTTACTCTGAAGGCAAACCCAGCGGACAGTTTGGACCACTAAACCCGAGCCGTAACTATACCTACGAGTTTCTGAGTCGATTCTTTGAAGAAGTATTTGAAAAATTTCCTGAAAGTTATACACATTTAGGCGGCGATGAAGTCAACTATTTGTGCTGGAAATCAAATCCTGAGATTCAGTCGTTTATGAGAGCAATGAAAATAAGCGGAAAATATGAGAAACTCGAAGAATATTACTTCAAACGTCTATTTGATATCATTTCGAGATTAAACAAAAAATGGATTTTATGGCAGGAAGTGTTGGATCAGATGATTGATATTCCAAAAAATTCAATCATTAATATTTGGAAATCAAACTATAATAAAGAGTTATATGAAATAACTGAGAGAGGCTTTCCTGTAATACTGTCCTCGTGTTGGTATTTGAATAAAATATCTTATGGTTACGATTGGTTCGCATACTATAACTGTGATCTACAAAACTTCAATGGAACAGAACAACAGAACAGTCTTGTATTAGGGGGACAGGTATCCATGTGGGGCGAATGGGTGGACGCATCCAATTTCCTCACCAAGACTTGGTTTGTATTTGTCATTGTGTTCACTCCTTCAGTAATAGTTAATCAAATTTCTTAATTAAATCGAAGGCCACGATCTATGGCTGTGGCCGAGAGGTTATGGAGTCCCAAGAGTTTGAATAATGCAACCGAAGCACAGAATAGATTTGTTCCAAACCGGTGTCGAATGTTAGAGAGAGGGCTCAGATTCCAACCCATTGTTGAACCGAAACGATTTGATTTTGGATTTTGTAAATGTGATCAAAGAGTTTGAAATAATGTCTTTATTATAATTGATTTTGAATCACAGAAATAAATATTTAATTTCTAAATAATTGATTAAATTTGAGGGAAAATCAATAAATATTTTATACAGTGATGGCCAGGGAGGGGGACTATTCAAGTTGAATTTTTGAAAATAGAACTAGCCCGTTCTTTGATTAAACTTGGCCATCGCTGTATAGTAGTCTTGGACAAATTAGTCTAGACTTCCGATTATATGCATTCTCTCAATCGTTGAATTCATGTCTTGTGAGGTAACCTTAGGGGCGGAACCACTATATGAGAGGACATTATTTTTAATTGAAAGCAAATCAATTGTTTTATACTTACTTACTATCGACGACCGGATTGTTGTATTGATTGCTGTGAATTTTGAGGACGGAGTGCCCCACAAGGGCTCTGTTTGAACGAAACTTTGAATCCTCGCCTTCTCTGCTCAGCCCCGGTGTTGTCGGAGACAAACTTTGCAAATAAAGGTCCGTTTCTGACAACGAGAGTATGATTTAATTTTATTTAAATTATTGGTAATTTGTTGGCAAACCCCCGATCAATGACGGGTTCGTTAGTGGAGACGCTCCCATCGATTGCATTTGGATTGAGCCGATATCCACAATATCTGATTCCACCCAATTCGAGATAATCTCTTCGACATCTTGAATAACCTGCTCCGCCAGCGTCTCCGGATACTTGCTCACTCGGAATACTGAATGCCTGGTCATTCAATGTGGTCACTCCATTAGAACTGTTCACTGAATAGGTCTGAGAGCAGTAGTATTGCTCTTTTCTGAAGCAAATACTGTAATCCATATTATTCATATAACCCACTCCTATGGCTCTCAAGTTTGGCAATTGGTTGGGATTTGGATGAACTTCGTTGGAGTTGACGTTCAGAAGTATTTCGTAATTAAAACTCATGATCTCTCCGTTGGGACCCATAAAGTACTGCAAACAATTCTGTGGAGCTATAGATTCAAACGTCAATTCAATTCTCAAATTATTTAAAATTTTATTCAATTTTTGAGGAAATTTATCAAAAGATTTGTCAAAATGGCTGAACTGAAAGGATTTGTCTTCAAAATTACTATTTCTTAAAAATCGATTGTAAGGTAATAAATGATAAGAAAAGTGCTGAAAATGTGACTAAAATGAACGATTCTCTGTCATTCTGTGCCATTCTGTGCATTTTTATGCCTTAGCCGTCAAATTGAGACCTTTTGATGGATTATTGCATTCAATTTGTGAAACCAGAATATTCCAACGACGCTGACCAGGGCCACTTGTCTGCACATTCAGACTGACAGGACCCTGAACCCCATCAACATCGACATACACTGAAAACCGAGTATTGAATTGATTCATCAAATTGGTTGATAAAATATTGTCTTTTCTTACAGTGCTGTCCAGTATTGAAGCCACAAAGATTAGGAACCACTGAATTTAGATTCTGTCCATTGACTGTGAAGTAGTCGTTATCGCACTCACCCTTATTCGGCTGAACTAATTCAAAGTCCATAAAATCTAGTCTTTAATCATAAATAATAGACAATTGTTTAAAATGAAATAATCCATAGTTTGGCTAAACTGACCTCAATTGACAAATTCGATTGACTCCGGGTATTCTGTGAATTGTGAGCAAACAGGTATTCGTGTTATTATAAGAAGAAGGAAAGCCTGGATTTGTGAAGTATGTGGAGTTATGAGAGGCTATACTCCCGCAGGTCCGCGGAACTGATTCATAGACATTCATTTTGGAGATAATTTTAGATTAAATTTGAAGAAAAACAATAAATACTCACAAACACAGCAAACATTACTAACACCGCATCTTCCGATGGGAACCCCTCCCTGTTGTCTGCATATTAGACTTGAATAGCAAGTACCTTTCATCGATTGAACAGATTGGTTGGGTGTTCCCGGGATAAGCGTTGATACAGTACATGACGGACCAGAGCTCAGCAGCAAATTTCCGACTGAGAAAGGAGTAAATAATTTCATCAAAACAAAGGGTTTATTGAATTAAAACTGAATTACTCGACAAAACTGACGAAACACTTAACGCAAAGAGTAATACAAAAAAATTTGATTTGATTTCCATTAGTTGTCAGAAGTTTACGACTGATTCAGTTCACAACTCAGAGCCTGGATCTGAGGATCTGATAGTTTGGTCCAAACATTTTGTTAAATATTTAGTAAGAGTTTAAGAATTATGTATTTATGGTTACATCCAATGAAATACAAAATACATTATGTAATTGAGAGGTGATTAGGAAAAAAAAGTATTATCGATAGTAAAGTTTGATTTTCTGGCATAAGTTTATAATTCAGTTATTGAAAAGTGAAAAACAGACTCATTGTGTGACAAAGAGAAGGATATTCCGACCATTCATTTGATTTTTGTATGAAATTCTCATTGAAATCGTGGCCTAAATTCGACGCTTCGATAGAAATTTGATTTTATTTGTTAATTATTTATTCTCGACTGTAGGCCACTGTAGACCACAATCAGACAATTATCTGTCGTTTGAATTGACCCTAATTTGAGTGATTATGAAGTGCCAAATAAATTTTGAGGAAACAGACATTTATCACAACAATAATGACAGTTAATTATCGCAAAATCTTTATTATTATTTGTATTGTTAGTTAACTTTCTCCTCATTCATAACCATCGAATCAAAAGCGAGTTTTATGTAAGTTTTGACAATTTTTGCGTCGGTTGGGATAGTAATGGGACAGTCGGGACAGTCATCCCATCAAATGGGTTGGGTTAGTTTTACGTATATTTTGTTATTAAAATCTTCACATTAGAAATAGTTTAGACATAGTTTAGACATAGTTTAGACATAGTTTAGAAGGTTTTTATTTTAATTTATTTTTCATGATTTATTAACAAAATTTAATGTATAAGAAAATGAAAACTTCTGAATAAATAATTTTCTATATAAACAATTAAATTAATTCAATTAATTTTAAACTTCTAATCGATTGCTTCAAAACAAAACAATTTTATGTCTTCAATGCCTTCAAGTTTTTAATTAACTTTTAATTAATTCACTTCTCTTGAGCTAAATATTTTGCACTCTTTAGGACTGATTTGAACCATTGAATCAGTTCTTCGTTTGGATGCCGACAGAGCTGACTCTTGGTTAGGAAATTGCAATAAACATGGATTTTGTTTGAAAGACAATTTGAAACCACGACTACTATCTTCAGACCACTTGTTATCTGAAACGAATCGTGCGATGAAAGGTCCGCTCCTAAAAAGTTATTTCAAATTAGTTAGATCATGGATAGAATGAACAAGTTAATCATTGTTAGTCTCTTTGTTTCAAACCCATTATCAGTGATGTCTTCGTTGTCGTTAATGTTGTTATGTTTGACACCTTTTGAGTTGAGACGATCGCCACAAACTCGAATGCCATTCAATAAAAGATAATCTGTGGGACACTCTATAATTCCGGCTCCGGCAACACCCTGGCCAATCCACTCATTGTCTATGCTAATTGATTGCTCATTGGTAGTAGTGATCAAATTTGATGCATTGATCGAATATGTCTGGGTGCAATAATACTGCTCTTTTCTAAAGCAAATACTGTAATCCAAATTATTCAAAAAACCCACTCCTCTGCCGCTTAATTCCAAATTGGATTTCAATTGATTGTTTTGAAGAAGAACATCATAATTGAAGCTGGTTATTTCTCCATTTGGACCCATAAAGTATTGCAGACAATTAGGTGGGGCTATAATTCAGTTAAACTTTTAAAATATTTTTCAGAATATTCTAAATTCAGTGAAACAGACGACTATAGGAGAGGGGTTTCCGCAATAAAAATAATTTTTTTCTTCAAATTTGTTTAATTTGCGTTTTGAGGATGAGTTGAGTCTAATTTGAATCATACCTTTGGAGGGATTATTGCATTCAATTTGTGAGATAATAATATTCCATTTTCTCTCTCCAAATCCATAAGTCTGAATATTTAAATGAATTGGTCCTTGCACACCATCGATGTCCACATATACTAAATAATTAGAATGATTTTAAAATGTTTTAAAAGACAAGTACTGTTACAGTGCTGTCCAGTATTGAAACCACATATCTTAGGGACCACTGAATTGAGATTCTGTCCGTTGACTGTGAAGAAGTCAGTATCGCAATCACCTCTATTTGGTTTACTTAATTCAAAATCCATAAAATCCAGTCTTTGTTCATAAAATGTCAGAATTAGTTAATAATTAAAGAAACGGATATTTGTGCGGACCTTAACTGACATATGCGGGAAATACCAACTGTTTTATGAATTGTTAGCAAACAAGTTTTGGATGTGTTATAAGACGATGGGTATCCTGGGTTTGTGAAATACGTCGAATTATGAGTTGTCACGTCTCCACAAGATCTAGGAACTAATTCGTAAAATTCAAACGAAATGTTCAAAAATGACCTTGGTTATAAGTTATAACCTCTATACTTACATATACAGCAGACATGACTGAACCCACACCTACCAATAGCTTCCCCTCCTTTATAACGGCACATAAGACTGGGATAGCAAGTACCTTTCATTGTTTGATGGGTGTGAGTCCCAGGAATAAGTGATGACACAGCACAGGGTGGTCCGGAATCAGCCACTAATTTACCCACTGTTTTGTTGACAAATAAATTAAAATAAACGTAAGATTTTAGGAAAAATTTATTCTTTCAATTACTCGATAGAACTGACGAAACATTTATCAAAACAAAAAATACAAATAATTTATTTTCCATTGATTTTGAAGCCGAGAACTCAGTTAAGATTTAAACTAATTTAAAGGTTTAAAGGGATTCGTTGCTATAATTATCAGTTAAACAGAAAAAATCATAATAACAGACATTAATATACTGAACAGAATTTGTACATTTCATTGATATTGAAAGTTTGAGCATGCTAATTTTATCCTGGACTGAACTAATCCCTATTACAGTGGTTATTGTTAATAATAATTGAATATAAACGATACGAGGAAACAGACATTTAGGACGAGAATAGTAACTCTTCTCTAGTATATCACAAATTCTATTATTTTAAACTTGGATCTTTGCCACTGGTTATTCATCTAGATAATTAAATTTCATCTTCTCTTTTTTCATAATAACAGTTGATTACTATTTGGCTGAAAATTTCAAATACAAAGGACTGCCATAAAGTTAACAGATTTTAAATTTAAGTTTACTTTAAAGTTGAAAATACTTTTTACGATTATTCGCTTCAAATGCATATTAATTATATATTTTTTTTGATAATAATTTAATATTAATTATAACAACAAATATATTATAGTTTTAAAAATATTCATCTATACTAAAATTATTGATATAGATCAAGATTATCTAGGTTAATCACAATGTTTTTTTTTGTAAATTTGTTAAATAAATTTTTCTATAATTGATTAAAAATCTGATTTACTTTTACAACATTTATGATTGTCTTTAATGATTATTTCGAAGTCTAATCGATTGATAACACGATTATAATATTTGGCACTTAATCTCTCAAATCTATAAAACATTAAATCATTGGATTGATTGTCAATTGTTCCGAACATTTGAATTATTTGCTCAAACAGTAAATACTTCTAAAAATATAGTATTAAATAACATCCAAAAGTTTTTTTACAATTCAAAAATGATTTCTTCGATTGTCTTTCCTTTGGTTTCGGGAACCTTTTTGTAGATTATTATCCATAAGATAAGTGTAAATATCGCGAACAGTGTGAAGACGTGTCCTTCAAAGTTATCCTTCAATTTTACAAAAGAGTAAACAAAAGTTAATTTCTATGAAATGTTTGTTCAAATAAAAAATATGTTTACCTTAAGAGCCGGGAAACAAAAGGTGAAGAGAAGAGGAATAGCATAGAGAGTGGCCACACATATGCCGGCGCTAACAGATCGGGAATCGGTTCGGAATAATTCGGCGAAATAGAAGTGAGGTATAAAACTTGGTCCACAAGAGTAGAGGATTGTGTATAGGAATAGAGTAATTATATTCAAATAGTTTGATATTTCAAGACTTGCGCTAAAAATCAAACAAAATGTGAGGAAAATTAGAGCGCAAAACATTCCCAGCATTCCGATCAACAGAAGAGTTCTTCGACCGATCTTTTCGATGAAGAGACCAAATATTAGAGATGTCTTGAATTCAATAAATAAAACGGCGTTTGATATAAAAGATTCGGTAGTGGAGGAGAGGCCGGCCTTTCTGTAGATTGTTTTGGCGAAAAACTGAATGGCATTGATTCCGGTCAGATGTTTGCTGAGGACCACAATTATTGATATGAATAAAGCGGTTCTGATTTTAGTGTCGGCCCAAAGACTTTGATACGTGAATCGCATATTTCGTTCAATCGACTGATACTCGACTTTCATTTCATACAATTCTTCATTTATTTCAGAATTCTCTCTAAGTCTTTGCAATTCATTCTGTGCTCTGCTTTGATCACCTTTAATGATGTAGGTAAATTTGGGCGATTCTGGACATTCGTTGAGGACTACAATCATTAGTATTGATGGAATTATAATCGAGGAAAACATGTAAATCCAATTCTCAAATTCAAAACATGTGATCAGAACATTAGTGGTGAAAATGGCAAGACTTGTGCCCACAATATATGCCGCTCCAAATATGCCTCTCATCCGAATGGGGGCCACTTCTGTCAGATATATTGGCGCCAGAGCTGTGCTCAGCCCCACATAAAAGCCGATGAATGTCTGTCCAATTATTATCATTTCATAGGAACCAAATCTGGCGCTGAAGCAAATGAAAAAGAGGGCAACAAATATGAGTCCGTTATTCCATATCAAAGACTTTTTGCGACCGAATCTGTTGGCCGAATAACCGCTGAAGAGGGCGCCAATTATTGCAGCGATCAAATAGGATGAGCTCCAGTTGAAGAGAAACTTCTTCAGCTTTTCATTGGTTTGATTGTCTAAGAGTTGGATGAATTTTAAATCGGTTGTCGGACTTGAGTTCTCTTCTATAAGTCTGACTCGAATGACGCGATTTGCAAACTTGTAGATTGAATTGTGGGCCGACTCTCGCACTGATATATTGATGCCATTTATAAACGAGGATAATATGATTGCTATTAAACTGTATATCAAATGCTTTGTTATTCCGCAGCTAATCATGACTTTGAGGCAATTGAAGACTTGATTCTGTTTCAAATGATTGTCAGATTTTTGGTTATTTTAACGCAAAATATAAAAAATAAATAACTTTTGACTGAAAAGGAATGGGAACTCATTGTTAAAGATGTCGGATGAGCTCGAAATCTAATTCCTGTCAAATTGTCGCTGAAGTCAATGTCTATATTACGCAAAATCCCACATAAATTGATAGCTTCTAAGAAGAGTAAAGAAATATATTGTGTGTTATTCTCTCATATATTTCCACAGCTTTGACAACAAATGTATCGATCGATCGCTCAGTCATTTCACGCAAAGCGAGGAAAGGATTGCGAAACTCCGTCCAAATTCACATTTAATGGACTCAACAAAATCACATCAAATAAAATCCAATGATTTAGAGAGTGAATGGCTTCCATCTGTACCTAAATATACTCACATTTGCATTATTCCTAATTATTATACAATAAAATATTGATCAAAAAAATATTAGAATTATCCAGGATTAAATTCAACGGATTATTTGTTTATAAAATAAAATTATTGTGAAATTTATTTCAGATTTATATAAAATATAATAAGATTTAAGAGATATTAAATATGAATAATATAGATAAAAATAAACTTGGTTAGACTTTAAGTGGTTGACTTTTGAATCTTTGAGTTAATATGAGTAAAGTCTTCCGCATTTCATTGAATGCATTACTAGTTTCATTGGAATCAAAGACAGACTTAAGATATTGAGTTTAATAATTGGGAAAGTTTTCTGACTATTCATTCTGTTATAAATTGTTTGGATTATTCTGTGCCCTAATGCCCGCTCCACCGATTAGTGCACTCAAAGGCGTTTCTGAGATAAGCCCTCAGCTATTCACTGAAGTTCGGACTAAATTCTTGGCCGAAGTCAAGTCTAATCCACACCTTTATTGCGATGAAGACATAGAATGTGTTGAGTCTAACGACTGGCAAATACAGCGCTTTATTTTGGAGCACAAGAATAGCTCAGATCTGGCCCTCAAATCTCTGATAACTGCAATGCGATGGAGAAAATCATTCGGTGTTAAGAATTTGAATGAAAACAATTTTCCCGAAGAATATTACAGAAGTGGATCAATGGTTACTTATGGAAGGGATCGCAACGACGCAACCATTCTTATAGTCAGGGCTAACATTCACAAGAAAATCAATGAATGGGCGGATACTGTGAAGAAGTTTTTCATATTTCAAATCGAAAGAATTGATTACAATAACGACGGAAAGGGTATTGAAAACAATTTCGAATAAACATTAGAGAAATATATGATTTTATGCTTAAATAGGCGTTACTTTGATCCTTGACTGCAGTGGTATTGGAATATCAAACTTGGATTTGGATTTACTTCAATTCATTGTCACTTCTTTTAGCAATTATTACCCCAAACTCTTTGACGCAATCATTATTCACGAATTGCCATATCTTTTGCAATATGTCTTCAAATTGGTTCAGTCGTGGCTTCCAGAGGACGACCGAAAATTTTTCCACTTAACCACTAAGAAAACTCTCAACGATTTTGTAGCCGCAGAACAATTGCCGAAGTTTTTGGGCGGATCTAATCCAATATCTTATCAATCAGTCCCTAAAAGCGCTCTCAAAGCCGAACAATTGGTTGATTTAATTGGACTCAAGAAAAAAGACGCCGAAAAACTCAAATTCTATGATAATTATATGAAATAATGTCTTAATTTAAGATTATTAATGATAGTCTGATCTTGATCATTTGATTTAATTGTTTACAATTGAGTTCAATTGAATTATCAAAACTTGTTTTTTCCAAATAAACAATTTGAAGGATATTTTGGTTAAGCATTTAATTATGATTTGTATCAGATTTAAAAAAAGACTTAAGAATAAAGTGATTCCAAAGTGTTATAAATAGAGGAAAATATTTTTTAGTTATCAACGCATGCGGTCATCCCTTCTGTTTGGAACAGCATTTGGGAAACTCTTCTTCTTTGGAGATATAATATATAGAGTTTGGTGGCAAACATCTAAACATCTATTCAGATGTCTATCAACAGAGTTCCTCTACTTTTATCACAACTGAAAAATCAATCAATTATTTGTTGAGTGAAACATATGTGGAAATAATGAATATTTTTCGATCAATTTGTCCTTCAATTGCATTATATTTTTATATTAAATTCTGACATATTTTATGAGATAATCATTACTTGTTTTACATAATCCAATTGAAGTCACTTTTGGTGGAAATATCTATTCTTGTGAAAGACATGGATCCAAATGACAATCAGATTACTTATCGACAAATGGAGGAGAAAGACCTGAAGGAAGGTCTCTATTGTTTCACTGCTCACAACTTAGAGGAAAGTCTGTCAACTTTGGAGGCATTCTATGAATGCGATCCAAAAGCTTTTTATGTGGCCCTCAATGACAGTAAGTTTTATTCAAATATTTCACTCCAAATGTATTATCATTTTTAAAGAATTTTTTAGCGAATTTTTCTCTCATTGAACTCAAAATTGGAGTAATTACTCAACAAATCCATTAGTTTTGAAAATTATTTTATATGCATTGAATACTTATACTTAAGTATATCAAATGATTCTGTAATCAAATCTGCAGATCATTTGGCGAAATATATTTTCATTTCAAATATTTATATATTTCTATAAAATAATGGCCGGAATTTCCAGAACATTTACATTTTCTGCAGTGAGGTGCAGAGAGGCACTATCCAGGGTCAGATCAGATGTCCTAGTGATCAATTTTATTTTCTGTCAAAACATTATAATAAATCAGTATATTTGAAAAGTCTGTTTTTATGTACGAAAAATGTGATTTGAGCAAGCTCCATTCTATTTAAGTATTAAATGAAACAATTCTATTGATTTTTCTTTAATGTAATACAATGGATAACATTTGCCATTTATATCGCAACACATATTTCACTCCTTTTTTACATTAATAACATTTTTTGTTAGTATTAACACTTTTAGCGCACATTCTTTTGATTCTGGTTTTCATAGAAGCTTTTCATTGGATTTTATTAGTTTTTTATTACTTTTAATAAAGGAATTCGAAATATTCAATAATGAATCAAAATTATTCTTAATAAAAATAGCCTTGCTCATTAATTTTTCAAAGATCACGTGGTTGGTGTTTGTGGAGCACCGGTAACAACACATAATTCTGGGTTTTTGGGTCTCTATGGCGTACAGACAACGTTTCAAAACAGAGGAATCGGCAAAAAGTTATTCAAATTATGTATGGATAACATCGGTGACAGAAACTGTGGTTTGCACGCCGTCCCCGACAAACTCCAAATGTATCGAAATAAGGCCGGTTTCCGTCACATAGAAGGGGTTTCTATGGTTATCTTCTATGGTGTACCACAAGTCGAGAATCTCTTGAAGTCAGTAAATGAGAAGACAATCATTGAATCATTTGATATACAAAATAAAGAGATGTTAACAAAAATAATTGAATACGACTCTAAAGTACACAAAGAAAGAAGGGATCAGTTATTGTCAATAACTTTGAAAAAACCTGATTACAAAACATTCGTTGCCACCAATCAAGACAATGGACTTCCGGTTGGCTTCGGTTGCATTCGACCGGACAATACGCACAAAGCTATGATAGGACCGGTCTATGCCGACAACGACACCATTGCCGAAGTGTTGATCTACAATCTTATTAAGAGTTCTCCTGAGGCTCGCAATGGCATCGATTATATGACAATCTCTAAGTCTTGCGGAGGAATAAAAATCGCACAAAAATTAGAAATGCCTGAATCCGCTCGTTGTGAACGGATATTCACAAAACATGCCATTCCTGTCGACTATCAATACATTTATTTAATACATTCTCCAAATTTTTCCCTTTAATCACAATAAGTATACATTTTTAGACAATCTATGAAACGATATCTTAATTATTCTAAAAAGTGTTTTGTTAGACAATCGTAAGAAACAGAATAACTCTAATCATATATTAATTTTCAAATAAATTGATTCAAATAAAACTTTCCAATTCAATAATATCGATATTAATCTTGTTAATATTTCATTTTTTGTCTCATTTTGGAAATTAGTATTAAATTTTTGAATGTATCAAGATTATTTTTGCTATTATATGTTAACCATTGGAATGTGTCAAATAAAGTTCAAATTTGAAAACGAAAAGCGTATTGAATTGATTGAATGATATCATGATATGTGGCAAAAGTGATGAACAAAGTCGCTCATAGAGTACCTTCTGTTATGAAAACCGACCACCAGTTGCCCGATGGTCGGCTCATTTTTCTGATTTTCATCTTTATATTAGTTTTTTTTACATTTTTGTTTAGTGTTTAACAACACTTTTGAAGGTTTTTCAAGTTTTGTTGCTTTTTGTTTCAATCGCCAGCGCAGAGACTGACTCAAGAGTCGAGAGTTCTCATGAGCTTCGGATCATCACATCTCATACAATACGAACATCACTTAAATACCTCTCATTTTTCTCCTTTATTCCAATTACAGTCTGTAAAACAAATATCTCGATAAGTCAATTGATAAATCAAATTAGTCAACGAATTGAAAGAAAAAATGATTTAATGAATTTAAAACTTAATATTTTGTGTTTAAAATTTCTCTATTCATTGAGAAAATGTGATTAAAGGCGAATCATTTTGTCGATAATAACTAAACCTTGAAATTTCAAATTAGTCAAACGCGCGTTGGAACTGCTCTTCACAAACACACCGTTCCCATCCTCTTTCAGCGTAACTTTTATTTAATATATTCCTCTTTTTTATGCACACAATAAATATTAATTAAAACTATTTTTAGTTAAACTTTTTCCAATCAAATTATTTTATAGACAATCAAAAGGAAGAGAATGTTCTAATTCTGATCGGGTTTTTAAACTTCCAAGTTTCAAATAAATGTATTAAATACGAATTTCTAATATTAAGATCGATCTGCCTTAATTTGTTTTGTGCTGAGTAATTTCAAAATTATCAGTGAAATTGTCCAGGATTTTTTCAAATAACTTATTGGGGAGGTTTAAATTAATAATCTAAAACTAGAAAACAAAAGACTAATCTAATGTATATTAGAAAAATGATGATCATGGTCGCTCATAGAGTACCTTCTGTTATGAATACCGGCCACCAGATACCCGCTCCGGATACGGGCACCGGGTGGCCGGACTCAAATTAGTCAAGGCTTTTTGTTTTTTGTTGAATTTGTTTGTTTTGTTTCAATTGTCAGTGCATTGGACTGACTCAGAGACGAGTCTTCTCATGAGCTTCGGATCATCACATCTATAGATCTGATTCTCATTTAAATACCTCTCAATTGACTTCTTTATTGGGATTACAGTTTGTAATACAATTCTATTAATTAATAGAATTAAAAATAAAATAAAACATTAAATTAAAAGTAAAAACATTTCAAATATTTTAAAACTAATTATTTTGTGTTTAAAGAAAACAATACGAAACAGACTTAAACAGATTTACTAATCTTGCTCATAGTTTATTAATTTATGCAGATAGTACATGTCGTATTCAAGTAGAAAATTAGCATGGGCAAACCTAACTGTAAAACTAGGTATCAAGTTCCAAAAAAGTTATTTTTTGCTCAAGAATATAAAAACTGTTAACTCCTTTCAACAATTTAGTACTTTTAAATACATGGAATCACATCTATTCTATGGAAAATATAATAAATGAGTGGACAACTCTCTAATGTAAACAACACTTATATTTAACTTCAAATTTCAAAACAATTATTGTTTACTCCGATAATTGATATTCAAAATAAAGTTAATTTCAAATGAATTGAATTGTTGTCAATAATTATGAGTATTAGCAATGTTTTGGTCACCTGTTTGGTCACCGGCGCTAACCGTGGAATAGGTCTCGAGTTATGCAAACAATTGTCTCAATTGAGTACAACTGAAGCGGTAATCGCGACCACAAGAAATCGGCAAAAATCTAATGTATTCGACACTTAATTCAATTTATTTTGAGACTAATGTTAAGTTTGTTCAGGAATTGAATCAATTGTCGGCTAATAACCAGAAAATACATGTTTTGGATTTGGAGGTCAGAGATCACAACCGTTACGAAAAGTTAGCCGAAGAATGTCATCAAATTGTGGGCTCAAAAGGTCTCAATTTATTGGTAAACAACGCGGGGCTTATGTTTCGCGATTCGATCACATCAGTGACCGCACAGAACCTCTCGGAGGCGCTCGAAGTCAATACAATGGCACCGCTTCTCTTGACTCAGAAATTGTTACCACTTCTGAAGACCAGTGCCGAGAAGGGGAACAACACTTCAGTGGTGAACATCTCTGCACTGTTAGCCTCAATGTCTGTCAAAGTAATGGCTGGACAGCAGTTCTACTCGTATAGGATTAGCAAGGTATACCAAGATATTCGCTTTATAACAACACTGTTGATAATAAGCATGTTTATTTTTCTTTCACCTAATTATTTCAAATGTTTATAAAAGGCGGCCCTAAATATGGTGACCCGACTCTTGGCTTTCGATTTGGAGAAGCATAAGATCAATACAATAGGTATACACCCGGGTTGGGTCAAAACAGATATGGGCTCTAAGATGGCTCCTCTCGAGCCGGAAGTGGCCGTCAAATCCATTCTCGATATATTGCTTTCTATCGATAACTCTATTAATGGAAAACTCCTTAATTATGACCGAAAAGTACTTCAGTTTTGATTTGACGTTAGGTTTAATCAAATTAAAGACCATCGGAGAGCACTCACTCTCTAATCCCTAACCACTACCTCAACAATCATTGTATTCAAAACCGTAACTAAAGTTTTAAAGCATTTATTTAATTGACCGAAAATAGAATATATTTATTGAATTAATTATACACTAAATGGGATTTTAATTTAATTAATTGTATTTTCATTAGTTTTAGAATAAAAGTTGATTTTCGATGTGAACAAGGATTCAATCTTTTTCCAGATTCTGAGCCTAAGAATCAACGAAAACGAAAACTGTTTGGGATTTCAAAACTATTCGGTAGAAAAACAAATATTGTTTCGAATGAGAATATTGTCATCAGAAGAATGGAAAAGAATGACATCAAACCGGCGCTCATTTGTTTGCAATCTTTGGGATTAACAGAGAGTGAGTCCACTTTAGAGGCATTTATGGACTGCGATCCCAACGCTTTTTATGTGGCCGTCACTCAAACCGATGGTCAGAAAATTGAATTCCGAAAAAAAGTAAAACAACTTTCAGTTCCTTTTCAGAGCGTGTGGTCGGTGTTTGTGGAACTCCCGTTTCCACTCATTCAACAGGTTTTGTCGGTATTTTCGGAGTCGATCGCGATTTTCAAAAGAGACAAATCGGAAGAAAATTATTGTATTTATGTCTGAAACACATCGGAGACAGAAATTGTGGTCTCTTTCCGGTTCCCAACAAAAGCTATGTTTATGAATATTTCTATGGTTTCAAAGCATATGACTTCAAACAATTGTTGGTATTTTCGGGAATCCCTCAAAATATAGAGAATATAAACGTTTTAATCGACGAAAACCATGAAATCAAAGAATTAGGAAAAGAAGACACAAACCTATTGACAAAAATCATTGAATACGACAAAAAAGTTCATTCAATAGAAAGACAGGAATTACTGAGAAATACTCTCAACAAATGTGATTACAATACTTTTGCGATCATTGATAAAAAGAGCCACAAATTGTTTGGTTATGGATGTATTCGCACTAATATCGAAGGCGTTGCCCTCATAGGACCGGTATATGCCGACAATGACTCAATCGCTGAGATATTGGTCTATCATTTGATAAAAGTGTGCAAAACGTCGGAAACAAATGGTTTATTGTATCCGACATTGAATTGTTGCGAATCAAGTCATAGGATCGCCCGATCCCTAAGACTCCAGCAATTTAATTATAGTAAAACTCTTTTCACTAAATATAGCCCTCCTTTGAATCATAGACTTATTTATTGCATTCATTCCCCAAACTTTTCGTTTTGATTGCAATTCTTTAAAGAATTCAAAGTTTAGATTCAATTGTAATTCAAATAAATTTTAAATTTAATGAAATATTAATTAAAGTATTAATGAAAGCGAAAAATGAGTGAATTTCCTATTTTTAATTCAAGTTTCAAACATGAAATGTAGTATACCTGGAAGTCTGGCTCTCGGTTCAGGTGTGTCCTCTTCATTAGACCGATTCCTAGTTTGCATTAAAGCAGTAACTGTTGTATTATTTTCATTATCCGTACCATTGCTTCGATTGTTAGACTTCCCGTTCATTTGTTTCATTTGAAATCCATTGGTTTCACCCGATTTTGAGTCAATATTTTTCTTTTTCCTATCAAATGGTGTTCCGGTGAAAGTGATGAAAGTGAAGAGTGTGACCATCACTGTGACAACACTGAACCCCAAATACAAACTGATTAGTCCCCCGATATATATCTGTAATCAAATGAGTCATTCATTTATTTGAAGGTTTGTCTGACATTGAAATTCTTCAAATCTAAAATAGTTGTATCTTAGCTCAAAGCACAACAATTGATCTAGCATAGATTCTAGAATTCAAATAAACTAATCATATGTGAACACTGATAAGACCAAGATTTACCGCGAGCTCTACGGGAATGTATTTCGGCATATGAACCAAATTCATGTCAACTGATTTCGGGGGAAGTATTCCAATAGTAAGCCATTGTTGCTGTTCATAATCGTCTTCATCCCTCTCCTCTACTCTGAATTGTTTAACTTCATAGAAAATACTATAACAGTCCTCATAGTCTCCACATCTCTGTCGGCACAACTCATCCAAAGAAAGTCCTTCTTCGAGATGACCCGAAGGACTCTTTGAGTTCATCCACAATTTGGAGAACGTATAAGTAATGTCCGGAGTGGCGAATATATCTCCGGGCCATCCATCGGAGTCAGTATAGGCATCGACTTTGCACTGCGCTAAACAGTGAGACCTCGAATAGAAGCCCTCATGACTATAGTTCTTACATTGAGTGGCATAAGGAGGGGGCAAAAGAGTGGTTGTCTGTCGGGTGAATGAAAGCGCAATAAACTGTTCTTTTGTTGGATTCAATTGCAAGACATTATTGCCATCAGAGAACTGATGCATTTCTTAAGTAATGGGACACAAAATTACTCATTGGTTTCATTTTGAAATTAAATTACCTTTTGGTGAATGAATATAAAGGAGACCATTGAGAACGTAATCCCTATTAATTCTGATCCAGGCTAAATATTTGAGATTAGCTGCTGAATCGCGTTTTATTTTATAATTATTATTATTGAAATTTCCCTCATTATTGAAGAAAAGGGTAAAACACTTTTTGTCCACAGAAATTGTTTCCACTATTTTCGAAATAGCGCTGCAATTGATTTTCGTATAGCTATATGTCATTCCCTTTTGATACCCGACTGGTGTCGGGACTTCGCATTTGTCGAAAAATTTGATCGAATTTATGGTGAGCTTATGCTGTGCATTGATAGTCAGTTTCCTCATCGGTTCTTCCAATAGTTGGCGAAATGTCTTTTTCCTTAACAGATACGCGATTTCGCTCTGAGTTCTTCCTATAAATCAAAATAGATTTTGAGGAAGAAGTGAACATAAGAGGGCGGGAAGTGTTATACCATATAAAACTGGTCGAAGAGTTGGTTCAATTTCAATGATCTTTTCGGGTAAAATAGTTGTAGAAATTTCTGTACAAATTGTAATTCCCGGCAAATGAATATTCAATGAGCGGCCGATTCTTAAGTCAATTGTTGTCGGATACGACAGGTATAAGATTCCGACCAAATATATCTGATATGAACAGACACTAATACACGCCACAGATATCAGTATTTTCAATAAAATCCTTATACCTCTTCTACAACCCATCTTCAAATTTGATCTTGGCACATTTATTAACAAACTTTAATCAAGTGAACAAATATTTGAAACATTGCTTTAAAATAAAGAGAAACAAAAAGAGTTTATAATAACTTTCATTTTATACAATATTTCTGATATTCTTGTGATTCTCGACAAACCTTTATATGCATTCATTTAATTCATTTTTATCTTTAATTCTTAGCAATGAGTGATAAACACTATCTTTCGGTTATTGTTGTGAATCATTTCAAATATTTTTTGTGTTTGTTTTGGATTTTTATTGCATTTGAATTAACGAAATGACACATTTATAAAGGATTACTCTTAATTTCCTTTTAACATGCTCATTCTTTACATTAGTTAACTGTGTATGACTTAATTTATAAAATTATTATTATATGTATATTGCAGTAAATTAATGACTCGACCACTAATCAATATTCGAGATATTGTTAGACGAGCAAGCTCTTTTCACAAATTATCAACAATTTTTTATAAGTGATATTTTACTTAATTTTTGAAACTTGATTTGAAAGCCATTGGAATCCTTCATAAATTCCCTCTCCATTTGTAGCAACAGCCGACTGAATGAACCAGCTCCTATTGCCCAATGACCTCAAACACAATTTGTCGGTAATCTCGGGCAAAGACATAGCATTCGGCAAATCCTATAAATAGTTTCTAATTTTAAGACTATTTGTAGAATTAATACAATACCTGTTTGTTGGCGAACACGAGAATAGCCTTATCGGTAATATCTTCTTGCTCTAACATTTGACCAAGCTCCTCTCGAGCTTCATCCATACGATCCCTGTCATTAGAATCGACGACAAATATAATGGCCTGGCTATTATTAAAATAACACCTCCAGAGGGGTCGTATCTTTTGCTGACCGCCGACATCCCAAACCGTGAAATTAATGTTCTTATACTCGACTGTCTCCACATTAAAACCTAATTATTATTTAAAACCATTTATTCAGAATTTATTTCATCAAAAGATAAAATCGCAAAACAAACAAATAAATTTTACCTATAGTTGGAATAGTGGTGACGACTTCACCTAGTTTCATTTTAAAGAGAATGGTTGTTTTCCCGGCGCCATCTAAGCCGACCATCAAAATTCTCATATTCCGTTTTTGGGCGAATAGTCTTTCAAACAAATTGGTGAATATATTACCCATTATTAGAGATTTATTTTTGATTAAAAGTTCATCAAAAGAGGAAATTATTTACAATTCACTTAAATTTATTTCAAAACTATGAATCTATGGCTCACTTTTAAATCAGCGTTTTATCAAAACCTAAGTTTATAAATGAGATGAAAGTTTAGTCTCACGTAATACGAGTGAATGCATTTCCATTAATGTTGAACAGTGAACAGACAGAGATGACCTGCCTCACTCTCATTCTCACTTCCATGTGGATTACAAATCAGAAAATTAAAGTACATTACATTTAATACATTTGTAGTGAATTACGCCATTCATTGAAACTTATCTCGAAATAAATGAGTCATTTCTGTTGTTTTAGATTTTAGTATCATTTCTATCATTATTATTGATAACAACAATAATCGATTTTAAAACTGTTTGTATTCAAATTGGATATGTCTTTGGGTTTTCCTCAAAACTTTCATAGAATTTGGACAATTGAGTTGATAGCCAATCGAGTCCTTCATAGAGTCCTTCACCGTTGACAGCAACAGTCGATTGAATGAACCAGCTTCTTTTGCCTAACAATCTTAAACCCAATTTGTCGGTAATCTCGGAAACAGTCATAGCATTCGGCAAATCCTATAAATTATTGTTATTTTCAAATCTATTGTAAAATAGAATACAAGACCTGTTTATTGGCGAATACGAGAAGAACAGAATCTCTGAGTTCGTCCGCCTCTAAAATTAGAGCAAGCTCATCTCGAGCTTCTTCGATCCGTTCTCTGTCATTGGAGTCGACTACAAATATGATGGCCTGACTGTTCTGAAAGTAATAATGCCAGAGATGCCGAATCTTTTGTTGGCCGCCGACGTCCCAAACCGTGAAATTAATATTCTTATACTCGAGTGTCTCCACATTAAAACCTAATCCATTTATTTAGAATTAAATGCATAAAGAGATGAAATGATTTGAATGAGTTAACTCACCTATAGTTGGAATAGTAGTGTAGACTTCTCCGACTTTCATTTTGAAGAGAATAGTTGTCTTTCCGGCGGCATCCAAGCCGACCATCAAAATCCTCATGCTACGTTTCTGAGCAAACAGTCTTTCAAACAAATTGGAGAATATATTACCCATTATTAGATAACACCGAACAGGAAATTATATAACTTTTGAATTTTTATAAAGACTTTAATTGCATTCAATACTTTCAATATAAACACTTTTTACACTTTTATCCAACAATTGATTCCAAACAATAGTTTATAAATGAGAAGTAAATTTAGTCTCACGTAATACTAGTCTATGGATTACATGGATGTTGAACAGTAAACAGCGAGTGATGACCTGTCTCATTTTCTCACTTCGACGTGGAATTCAAATAAATGTAGAAATTGAATAGAAATACAAATGTAATGAATTACACCACTCATTGAAACTTATCTCATAATAAATGAGTCATATTTTTGTTGTTTAATTACTTCTTGTATTATAAATTATATAGTAATATAACTGATAAGATTTGATGATTGGCCCTGAGTGAATTCCATATCAATCAATAATATTTGTTCGTGGCATAAATTAAACTAAATATAACTATTTGTTATGATATAAGAGTTATACATATTTTAGTCGCAATGAAAGGTCAAAACATTTTTCTGGTTTCCTCTGATAAATAAAAATTGTGTTCCTTTTGTGGACAATATGTCCAACCAATACATGAAGAGATGGCCACTAATCGCATCTCTTTTCGGAATTTCAATAGTCCTTTGAGTGAAATAAAGACAAATAATCACAAAAACATATTCTTATTGACAAATACTTACATCACTACTAAAGAAGAATATTTGGAGTATTTTTCCAGAATATCGCAAAGTGTCAGATATTTGCTTGTCTTTGAAATCAAGATATTATTAACTAGTTGATTTAACTCCATATAACTTACTTTTATCTCAAATTGGGATAAACTTTCTCTTATTTCGCTTTTAATATAAAAGTCAGTGAATACAGAATTGTTATCGAAATAATCCAATATATCATCAATACTAGAATAAAGCAACAAGGTGATAATCAATAAAATAAATACATATTTAAAATGTTATTGATACCTTTTAGTTTGTCTAGGATATTCGAGTACAATAATTTCAGAGTATTGAATTCTAAATTTATCAAGGAGCTCTTTTATACTAAAAATTAATATTCATCAATAAATGAGTGGAATTTTGAAAAAGGAGTTACTTTTGCTGAACAGAAGGAGAGTCGTTATCGACGATAATAAATACTCTTAGTTTGTGTTTTCTCCAACTCTTTCGTTGAGATATTAAATATGGAATGAGAAGAGTAAGCCCTCCGTCGTCGTAAAGCCAGTAAATGTCAATTAAATCAAATCGAGGCACAGAATGTATTTTTAGGGGATTGAGTTCGCTTTGAAAGTCATTTGCTTTGGACTGATATGATATCAAACTGATTGTAGTCCTTTCAATTGAGTTAATAGTGCTGTCAATTGTGGTACTCATTGTTAAATCCGATTCCGACGTCTTCTCACTTCTATTCGTTTCATTATTTCTATAAATGATTAATGACTTTTGCATATGAAGTGAGTGACTGTCGGCATATAATTTGGAAATTAGTGAATCTATAGTCAAATAAATATAATTTTCTCACTGAATAATATTGAAGTAATCGTTTACGTCTTCATAAGAACATTGTTTCCAAAGATCTTTGAATCCAATCATAACTATATTGGGGCTCAGATAAGAGCCTAAACCAGAGCACTGAGAGATCAATGCTTTTTGAAAGTTTAGTTAAAACAATAAGTTGTCTGACCTGGATCATCATATTGCAGCCTTCGCTGATTGAATTAGCGGTAATCAGTCTATAAAAACATTTAATATTTTGTCTTTTCAACCAATTATTCCAAACTTTTATAGTTTTATATCTCTTTTCGTAAAGTCCAGTAGTTATGAGATCGACGTCACCGATGACTAACATTCCTCTGTGTTTTGTGATGTCGTTTGCAATTGATATCAAATCCGTGTATTTCTTTGGGATTCCACAAAATAATAGTATCGATGGCCTAAAGTTCTTCACGTGATTTGATTTCAGGTTCAGTTTGTGGGCAAAAGCGACAGTAGTTTTGTATAACTGTGCGTCTGTAGTCTGTCCCCAATCAACCTCTAGATTGGTTCGAATTAATTTTTAAACTTTTTATGGATTAGTTTTATACCCGGTTTGTAACAAATGATTATTATGAAAACGATTGCCATAAAGGCTAACAAACAAAGAGATGAAATCCAATCGAAGCAAAACATTAATACAAAGCAAAAGATTCCACACAAAAGGCTCAGCCATTTGTTGTAGTATTTGAATGTTGGCCTCCAATTCGGGGATTGGACATAGTCTGAGTGAAAGACGGCCACATTTAGGAGAAACCAGGCGCACAGGTAGCAGTTGGATATGACATTCGCTATTAAGTCAAAGTCTGAGATCGCGATGAATACGATGGCGATTATAAATGTTAAGACATATCCTCGTAGAGGGTCGTCATGTTTTCCGGTGCCTTTCGAAAACCATTTTGTTAAAGGAAGTAATTCATCGAAACCTAATGACTGTTTTATAACAAAATTAATGAAAAATTTGCATGTTTATTGGCATTCAACAGAGTGAGCACCTGCAAGATTCTGGGCGCAGATATGAACGAACTCATGGCCGCTGATAGGGATTGTGCTAAAAGTCCCGCAGCGAATATCGGTTCGATGTAATGCATTTGGTCACCGAATGCGGTCAGAGCTGAGGATCGGGACATAACGTATTGGTCGCCAATAAGTCCGTAATTACAGACTTCACTTGAATCGCAGGTATAGTTATTGTACTTAACATCAGAAACAATACCAGAAGCGTATCGAACGACAGTACAGCCAAAGAATATAGTTTGCAGGGTATAGACCACAGTTGTCGTCACAATCGCTAATATTGAACCTTTAGGTATGTCCACATTTGCTAGGATTTCAATTTTATTGTTTTAAAGTTGTAAACCACTTAAAGAGTATGTCTTTAGAATACAATTGTCACACATTCTAATAATGTATGACACAGTATAAAAATAGCCTAGATAAGTCATTAAAAACTTCATATCTAAGTTTTATAGAGTGCTTACGATTTTTGAGAGTTGAAGCCATGGTCATTCCAGTAAAATCTCCCGCAATGGTAGAGATATAGAGAGAAAATATTGAAAAGAACGACGAAATATCGAAATTTGGTATAATGTTTGTCGACACAACTTTTTGATCCCATCCCAAAACGCCATAAGCTCTTTGATATTCAGTAGGAGGTATTAATAAGCCGATGTAGAAATCAACAAGGGACAAAATCACTATTCCAAATAAAACCCATTGACTCTGAAATTATTAAATATTTTTAATCAAAATTTTTAAAAATAGTTTGAGAATACTTTTGCTTCAAAATCAAGACTTATGAAAGGTATGAAAGAGACAATGACCAAGGTGGCTAAACCAATTATTCGCATATCATTTTGACCTGAGGGGAGGCTCACAATTCCTGTACCAAAGCTCTAAAATTGTCGGCATTTTGTTATTAGATTATTATTGACTGAATTCAGATCCAAATAAAACCTGAAGAATATACTGGACTTCAAGGCAAACGCCGATTATACTGAAGGCAACCATAATAGCATTGGTCAGGAAATACACACAACCAAACATCGCTCCTATCTCTGGACCTAAACTCCGAGATATAAGGAAATAGAAGCCCCCGTTCCCCACATCGCCATTCGTACAAATCGCTGACATTGACAGCACAGTTAGAATCAGAATAATAGTACCAAGCAATATTTGGAGTAATGTCAATACTTGATTAATGAAAAAAGATATTACAGCAGTGTTTTCATCAATCGAATGACTCACATATTCCGGCCTCTCCTACAATGAAACCCATTCTAAGATATAGTGTAGTTCCCAACAGATTCATAAACGTTGGGACCTAACGAACAGCGAAATAATTGAATTTGTTTTAATCAAATCAATGCTCACATAAACCATTGAAAACATCCCAAACTTGTCCTCGTCTTTGATATCATGACCGGAACTGATTTTCTTGGCTTTTCCGAGTCTAAAGTCATCCTAAATTACAAATTATTTTAAATTCATTTGATTAAATCAATTCTCACATCCTCAATGAAAACAGATGACCTATGTAGTTTTTCCACAGTCGGTCTACTAATGAAGTTATAGTCAAATGAACGCAAATAATGTTCAACTCTTGGGGTCGCTTCACAAGAATCAATACTTTGAAATACTTCATCAGACTCTTGGATATCGTTTAAGCCATTGATGTCGAGCTTAAGAAACTTTTTATTATTATTTAAAGACATCTTATTTATCGAATATTTTGGTGATCACTGTATTAAGTTTTGATCGGATGTGACTTCTTCTTGGTTGGGATCCGTATTAAATAGCGAACACAATCAAATTGTGTGTACCTTCTCATATTTGACATTTAAAAGTGAGCCTCACTCAATTTATTGAATTGGTTAGAGAATGCCATTCGAGTGCTAAATCATTGCACACTTTCTTATGTTATTTTTATACAGGATCTCTTGTTGTTATGTGTTTTTCAATCTTTAAGTTAATGAATAGGAAAAGAAATAAGCAAGGTAGTTTCAATAGATTGACGGACAGGAGTTGGTCTATTTACATTAAGTTTGGTTGATTAGTTAGATTAGTAATCTTGTTATTAATGAGAAGAGCATATATATTAAATATTTTAAATAAAGAATATATATATTGTCTCTACATTTACTCGTTTTCACTCTTATTGAGTTCAAAAAATAGAGTTTAAATGAGAAAATTTGACATTTATTTAATGCAAATTCACTTTTGTCTCATTTCGTTTCCATATTCTATGACTTTCCACGAGGTTATCATCTCATTCAACACTTTCACTCTAAAAGGTGTAAAACAATTGAAAAATTAATACGACTGAGCGAGTAAGTGAGCATGCTCATTTAACACTAACAAAACTGACAGATTAAATAAGCTAGTACATATTTTGTGTTGTCTTTCCTATTACAAATCATTGGAACAAAGTTGCCTACGTGTTATTTAAGTGAGCTAGATCATTATGTTGTCCTCGAATTCTTATTTATTTTAGTAAAAGTCTTTTATTTCATATATTTTTTATTTTTTCAGTGAATTTCCAAAACAATAGTCATTAAAACCTTATTTTAATAGTTATTTGCGTTTCGATCGAAAAATATAAAACAAGTTATCCATCGAATGGATTATTCATATCATAGGTTTCAGTTAAACTTGAAAAAAATTGAATCGATTCAGTAGTAGTTCCCCCGCTTGTTATGACCGCTTCCTGTCCCCCGCTTCCCCCGGTTGGCCCAGAAGTTGACGACTCCTCTTTCTTCCTTATAAATGGGATTTTGCCTTAAATGCATAAATTGAAGTAGAACAGTTTATCAATTAAAGCAAGTTACTTACCTCCAACTTTGGTTGCTGCATTTTTAAACTTGCCACCTCCTTTAGAAATTGCACCTGTTCAAATTGAAAAGGCTCAAAGTTACACTAAATAATGAACAAGAACAAAACTTTTATCAATAAGAGTAATAATTACCGCTCAGATATCGGCCCCCTTTTTTCAAATAACCTTTTTTGAGTCTTACATCTCTTTCTTCTTCATCTTTAAGAAATATGAGTTAGTTCATTTTAAAATGGAGTTAAACTTTAAAAAGATCATAGGTTATATCAGACATAACCAAGAACCCTCATTTTTGCAACAATATAAGAGATGATATATCCGGTAGCGTTCAATATATGACCATGGATATATTTTGAATAATTATCACTTAATAAATTGTATATTGTGCTAGATTAAATGGTTGTGAACACCATTATTTAAAAATCAGTGTATAATATATGGTTTCATCACCAAATAGTTGACAAATTTGATGTTCATCATGGTCATTATCCATTATAAGTTATGATTCAGATGGTAAACAACCCTATCTCTCATCTAAGACATCTGTCTGTTTTATAATTACCTGGTGATCTTTTGGCTCGACTGAAGACACCCTTTTGATAATAAACTCGTGAATCGACTCTATTTAGAGTGAATCGGTCTTCGAGTTCATCACAAGAACTAAAATATGTGAATAATAAAGACAACAATAAAATACTAAACGCTTTTAATGACAAAATCAAAACATTTTGTTTAAACATTTTCACACATTAGTCAACGATTTAATTATTTCTGATTTCATTACATTTGAGAGCCATATGTCTAAAACGCTTTCCCCTTTATTTAATGTAACCCCTCTTTCGTAAGAAAAGGACGAGAAGAAAGTAATTATAAGCCCATCCACACAAATACCTGTAAAACTCATAGTTATTCATTGGATATAATTTATAGCAATAGAAACCGATTGACATTTGCGACAACTTTTCTATAAAACCCAATATTTTAAATCTGAATTGAAACGAATGATTCCTCATTTTCGCCCATTTGTAGACAGTCTTCAGCGGTTTATGAGCTGCCGATGAAACTGAAGCACACATTATATTGATTGAGAATATGACTAAAAGACAGGCCACAAAAATAATAGAACAGGTCATTCGAGTGAATACTTGTGAGTCCGGTGCGTGAGTCACGTAAAGCAATATATTCATTACAGGCTTTGCAAACACATAGAACACAAGGATATAGTAATTGAACGTTGAATTCAATTTGTTTGTCGAAATGCATAACGAGTTGTGTTCGGATAGCAATGACTTCATAACTGGAATATCATTCAAATAAAGACATTTTGTCATCTCGTCATTGATTTGTCTGAACTGATATTTCAAGTGAACCAAAGTTAGGAAAAATATTTGGAAAATTCCCAAAACAACTGAATAAAAATCTAAAATATAAAAAATGGTACAAATATTCCAGAAGAAGATACTTATCAAAGAATAATTAGAGTTCTCTTCCCAATAGGCTATTAATGGCGGACAAAGAAATACTAGACTTGCATTGGCCCACAGAATATAGAGAAGAGGCCATGACATGTACTTGGTCATTAAATCCAAATATCGATTGAATTTAGTCAGATATTTGTGTTTTAGCGGATAATCAGTAATATTATTCTTGATTTCATAGAGATATCGAATCGCTTCTAATTTTGAGTTTAAGTCAAGAACTTGTGTCAGACCTCCGATAATAAGATTACCGATAAGGGCTCCAAAACTGAACACAAGTGAAATCAAGAGTTGATTACCCAACAGATGGTTGGCGTCACTCATAACCAAAAGAATCAGCGGTGTCTTCAAAATGGCTGATATGCCATACCTTAAGAAGTCAAGAAATACCATAAATTTGACGAAAAATGCATATTTTATACGAAGATTTGGTCGATTCCCAGTTATATAGTCTTCAAAAGAGGGTGAAATCAAGACAAATGTTTTGGTCAATAGATGTTCCAGTTTTGTAAAATTCAATTTCTCTCTCTTGTTATCCAAATTGAGTTTATTATCTATTGTCCCGAACTCTAAGCGATGTTTAAGTATTAAAGCTTTCATTTCACAAATTTGTTGAACAAAATTAAATGATTGTGACTATATTTAAAAGTGAAATTCACAATCTAAACATTAACTGTCGTGAGAGCAAGCTCGTTTATATAATTTTAAAAATTGATATAAGGATTCCTCTGATGAAACCTATTACTAAATTGATCCAAATTTTATTTACGTCAATAAAACACTAATATCTGTTTGTTATCTATTTATAAAATTTTAAAAAACGAACTCAATTACTATTTTAAACAAATAATAATTTTGTTGGAAAAAAAATTAAAATCGATTTTATAAGTTATATATTTATTCGTTTCATAGATTCTGTTTTCATAATTATTTCCTAATATAACATATAATATAAGACATTAATTATTCTTTTCCGAGTGATTCGACAAAATTTATTGAAATTGTCATCGGTCATATATTAAATTAATTAATTACTTTAAATGCAAGCAAGCTCATCATAATTAAATTTAATATAATTATGAAAATTATGTTGTCCAGGTATGTCCTTTATTGGACAGGTAAGGGTTTATATGGTTGGGTTAAAAATATTTTTGTCCTAGGGAATCACCATTTTTTGTCAAAATTTTTGTATTAGGCCTTCAAATGGGTTGACCTTTTGGGCAGCTGATGTTCTCTTAGATAATTAGTTATGATTTTGCTAGGGTATTTAGGGACAATAAAAACAATTTTTTTAAATTATTCAATTAGGGTCTGACTAATATTTTCAAAAATATTTTGGACATTGATACTCTTGGACATATTCTTCTTCTTTGGCTGAAATCATCGAAAGAACTGGTTTTTGAATAAATCACAGATGAAATAATGATACATTAGATTTGCACCTTGCACAATCATAATGCAAAACAAATAAAATTGAAAATCTTTTATAAATTCTCTTCATTCGTGTGTTGACTGAGAAAAGAGTCTCTCGTTTTTTGATTCCATTCAATACAAGTTTTAACCGAAAAAATGATTAAACTGTTGATTGTATTCACTATAATTGTTTGCGTTTCTCAAATCCAGTTCGCAAACTGTCAGACCGGCACCAATACCGGTGGAAGTGGATCCCAGGCAGTGGCCAATAATAATGCGGGCCATGTAAACAGTAGGTCTGGAAATGGTGGAACTGGTGGTGTTCCGCCACCAGCACCCGCTCCAGCACCAGCACCAGCCCCCGCACCAGCCCCATAAGAGGGTGCATAGAATGGAATGGAACGACTTGGAGAGACTTCATTGGTTTGAAAGCGAATAAAATTGATGCACAACTTATTATTTTATTTTAGTTATGTTTGAATATCCTTACAACTAATTAGTTTAAGTAAGCATTAATGTGAGCATGATCATGTGAGCATTACCATGTGAGCATGATCATTGATCAATATTCAAATTTTAATAAAAATTAATTTTGAATTTAAAGTTGTCTGACTTTGTTTCCTATAAACTATGGTTTCGCAAACTTTAATTAGGGCTCTTAATGATGAGCAATACATACTCTATGAATGTTGATTATGCTTGTTAATTTTATCAATTCAAAAACATTGTTACTTTTCCAAGGTGAGCTGGTTTTCTTATTCGGTGTTGATATTCGGTGTTTGCGAAACTATACTATAAACTATACTTTACAGTAGTAGTAAATCTAATGGATTATCCACTCAAATACCTTAAGTGTTTTAGTAAGTGTGTTAGTATCGGTAACCTGGGTGCCGATAAGGGTCGTTTTGCCTCCAGTTTAGGGGCCAAAAGTGTTTTTTGTTACCACAGAATTTTCGGTTTAAATGAAAGATTTTCGGAAAAAAATTCTGTTTAAGCCTGGTTAATTTGGCTATTTTGAGAACCATTTTAGCTAGCAATCATCCAGCTCTCCGGATCAGGTATTAGGGGATGTCCTAAACATTTTTCAGAAAATATTTTAAGGGTGGGTGTTGGAAAGGGTATAACTTGCATCTAAAATCCCCTATTTTCAAGCTCGGGGGGGGGGGTTCCAGGCTATACCCCGTCGGTGATGCCTGATTTAAACCAATTTGTTAGAAAACAGCCACAATTTAGCCTTGCAACCATTATTTTACCTCCTGTTCCCTGGCTCAGCGAATCGTGGTCTGAGCTTGATTGCACATTGTTCAGTGTACAAGGAAACATTAAATTATTTTCAACTGTAATTTCAGTATATGATATAATCTGGGTATTGGCCAATATATATATATTATATAAATTATATATATATATAATTTTTGATTTATTAAAATTTTCTTTTATTTTATCCGTGAATTTACAAAATTTCAAGAATAGGTTAAGACTTGAAATCAAATGATTTGCATTTCTAATCAATTAATCGCTTAATTATCATAAAATATCACTAAAAAACTTTTGTTGCGATTCATTCTTCTGTTTATAAGTCTTTGTTTAAGTTTAAAAACTAGTCTTTTGAGGAAAATCTGATTAAAATTATTGCTTAAAATCGGAAAAATGTTGAAAATAGTGTTTGTTTTGTCAATAATTGTTTGTATTGTGAACTCACAGAATGGCACTAATGTAGCCATTAATGCTCACAGTGGTACCGGAGCCGGTGGTGGAGCGGGTGGTGTTGGCTTCGGAATGGGTGGTGGAGGAGGATCTTCTGGAAGTGGAGGCATTGGCATTGGCATAGGAACAGGTGGACGAGGTGGTAAGCGTTAAAGGCTTTAAAAATGAGGAAAGGGTGACCCCTCTCGTTAACTGCCAATTACTGCCCAAATAGAGGTTGCCTTCAATTAAGAGACTCTTCAATAATTTAATCAAATGTTTGTTTCAAAATTTATTTCGCTTCAAATAATTATATAATGAAAATAATTTAAATTAAAAAACAATTTATTTATAAATAAAATCATTTTATTTTGGCTTAAAAAGCGTCGGGACTTAAGTCAGAATCTGTAGAAGTTTGGGACTGACCTTCATCTGGAAGAGGAGTTGTACCTAAAGTTGTCTTTGAATTTGAGTACATAACTATTCCTGAACTCGAATTCGGGGCCTCTAATGATATTTGATTCGGGGAAGTCATTGGAGACTCATTTGGTTTGGGATTCACTTCAGAGATGTCCATCACTTTGGGACTGACCTCTTTCTTATCATCTAGTTTGGACTCCGAAACCACAATCGGTTTTGTTTCTTGTTTTTCATTAACATTGACTACAGAATTGGAGTTTGTCGTTAAAACAGGACTCGGATTAACGCTTAGAATAGGGGAAGAGTTGATATCAGATTTTGGTGTCGGACTCGAATTAATGGAGAGTGAAGTAAGGTCTATTATGATGGGCGCTGAGTTCTCAATAGGATTTGTCTTTGGAACTGATTCCGTATCAGTTATAATGATAGTAGGATTTGTATCAGAGGCCACATTTGGTGTGGCACTCGAGTCAGGATTCACTATAGGAGTAGTAATTGAATTCGAGCTGATTATTGGGAGAGGACTGGGGTTAGTGCTAATAACTGGAGCAGTGTTTGCACCTGAAATTGAAGATGTGATGGGTGCTTCACTGTTTATAAGAGGCGGATTCGCGATTGAATTTATAACTGGAGCCGTATTTGAATTTGATATTAAGACAGAGGAAGGAATAGGATTGGGAGGTGAAGATGGGCTCAGACCAGCATTTACTGTGTTCGGTATATTATTGATAATTGGGTAAGAAATCGGAGCCATAACTTGTGTAGGATTCGGAAGAGAGTTCAAAACTGGGGGAGGATTCGGAGGTGAGTTCACAACGGGGGGAATAATCGGGAGTGTGTTCATTACTGGGGGACGATTCGGAAGTCGGTTAATAACTGACGGCTTTCCTATGAAATTGTTTATCGGAAAATTTATTTTATTTCTAACCAAAGGAGTAAACCCTTTATTAGGTCTATAATTATTGTAATTAAACGGATTTATTGCCTGATTTTGGATCATATAGTTTGGTCTCATTTGAGAATTCGGTTTTGAATATTGAATACGATTACGACTATTGAGTCCATTCCAAAGAGGATTCGAATTTTGATTTGAGACAACTCTAGAATTAAAGACAGGATTTCTGTTTGACCACTGATTTATTGTTGGCGCCGAAGGATTCAAATATCGGTTATTATTTTGAGTGGAAACTGGATTTCCAATTATTTGGTTATTATAAGTGGGTCTGTAAAGAGGGACAGACCTTCTATTTGGAAGGTTTCCATTGGAAAAGGGTTTTGTATAGACTCTCTGATTGGAGACAATATTCGTAACCGGAGTTCGGATAAAAGGGTTATTTTGTGTGAATTTTGTGCTCGGATTCAAATAATTTCGTGAATATGTGTTTCGATTATAATTATTTGGTATTTGCGACACATATTGAGATCGGAATGTATTGATTGGTATAATAGATCTAATTCTTTGATTGGGTGACCATATATTTTGTACTCCACTTTGAGGAACAGTTCTCATGTTTTGAGTGAGGGGTCGGTTCTGTTTATTTAACAAAGGATTGTAATATCGATTACTTTGAGGTGGTGCCGGAATTTGCACAGAGTTTCTCTGTTGACCACCCATTTGATATGTGGGCAAATAAATTGGTGAGGGGTACCTTTTCTGTTGAGGATATCTGTTTTGCTTGATATTTGAGTTGGGAATATATCTATTAAATTGGTAGGTATTATATCGATTATATTGAGGGACATTCATTTGGTTCGGTTTAGGATAACCATAAGTTGGAGGATTGTATTGAGGTTTCGCAATGAACGTTGTAGTCTGAGCAGGGTATTGGTATCTATAACTTGGCGCTGTATTACCAACAAAATTGCTGGTTTGGGCATTGCTGTGATGTTCCTCCTGCTTGTTCTCAAAGTGATCCACTGTTTTGGTTTCGTATTCAATGACAAGGGGACGGGTTTTGTAGTTGATGTCATTATTAACTACAATGGGTTTGTTTTGACCAGAATTGTCTTCAGAGTCGGTGTCAACCAATTTGTTGTCAGTTTGTGAGAAAGCGTTGACCGCTTTTATTAAGTGATCGTTAGAGTCATGGTTTGTATCCTTTGTTTCATCGATGGTTACGATGGCTATGGGTTTAACATTTTTGTCACTTTCGTCGAAATCAAGAAAATGCATATCTTTTATCTCGTCTTCGAATTTATTTAGACTTTTGATATAATCTTCATTTGTGGACATTTTTCTCAAACTTTGTAATAAACTGTGAATTGTTTGATGCGGACACTTGTCTTCAGACTCGTCAGTGATCTTTATTTGGGAATCGTTTTCATCTGTCTTCAGACGTCTCACATCAAAGAGTTTGTCGTGAATCAAGTCATCTAAAGAGGAGTCATCCGATTCTGTGCTTTCATTTCTTAAATCTTCAGATATTAGATTCAATTTATTTGGATTATCGGCGGATTCATTGTCCTCTTGGATGTGAAGAGTAGGTATAACTGACTCTTTTGGAGCCGAGTCCTCCAAATTATTCACAGTTTCAACAATTGGTTCAGACATTAAAGGGTGTGAAGTAATCGCATGATTTTGTTTGTCGTCTTTCTGGTCAGAAATTGACTCAGAGGTTGGTATTGCCGGTATAGAGACATTCGGCTCATTATCGTCGTCGTGTTCATACTCTTCCAAAACACTCAGTGTTCCTGGTCTTCCATTAGACTGTTCACCATGGGAGGCAGTGAGCAAGGCAATTTTTGGTTGTTCGTCACTTTGAATGGTTGGAAGTGCTCCCAATTCACTAATTTCAGTCAATATTTCATTATTAGGTATCTCTGTTGGCATTGGTATTGGATGACCTTTACTATCATAAACGGCAATCGGATTCAGAGCTGATTCAGCGTTTCCTAAAAATGAAAAATATTGACCATGGTCATTCTTTCTCATTCCTTTTCAACCGTTTTATAAGTAGAAAAGACATACTTTGATTTGCTTCAACTTTAATCATGTCCTGAATAGGATCAGGCAGAGAACTTTTGGATACAACTCTGCTGGCCTTGGCAACTTGAGGTGAGTCAAAATTGACTCTGGTATGAGAGGCAATCCTCACCGGTTTCTTGACTGCGATATTAATTGATTTTTTTGACTTAAAATATGGATTCAGAGGAGAAACTCGACCAGAAGTACCTGACTTATCGGGAGTTCCATCACTGGTCACTTGACTGTTGATTATGGGTTCAGAGGAAAGAGGTCCTTGGTCTTCGGCCTATTATATCCGTGTTTGTGATAACTGACTTTGATTTAAGTGTTTTACTCACATTTGAATTACAAACGATTGATATGAAGAATAAAAACAGAATTGGAATAAATGTTTTCAAAAAAATCATTTTCACTGAATTTAGAATCAATTCTGGGTTTTAATCAACAGATGTTCTCTCCCTTAAGTCTCTCCCTTAAGCCCAACATTACATCACTCGACTGAACATCGATTGAATTACAAATAAGACATTAATTATAAGTTTAATATCAGAAAATTGTGAAAACGGAATAAACCATTAATTAAGTTCTTAATTATTAATATTAATGAAGTCATCGAATACTATATTATGTTTTAAATTATCAAAAATATGTTTGAATATCAATAAAAGGATTTACAGATAAAATGGTTATAACATTGAGTCTTATGTCCAACAAAAACAAATTAAAGAAAGGGTTATTACAATAAACGTTTGGTTAAAGAAAAGAATCTCTTCTTAGATATCGTCGGTTCGGTAATAGTTGTGTTGAGTGAATGGTTTTTCTTGTGAAGTGCGATAATAGTGTGGAAACCAATCGCTTTTCGTCTCTCGTTTATAGAATTGAAATATAGTCGGAGGGAAACCCATTCTTTCCATATCTTCGTTGAAGTATTTGGGTTTTGGTATTGGAATCGACGACTCATTGGTTTCTCTTCGTTCATAACAAGGGAACGGTATCTCACGATTATCTTCATTGAAGTATTTGTGTTCAACCATTGACTGAATCTCTGATTTTGGAAAATATGAGCGAAGTATTACTTTCGGAGATTTATCACTCGTGAAGTACAGCCGCTTATAATCTATTTGTTTTGAAACGCCATTATTCGGGCCATCATTGAGGCCATCCTTAGACGACAAACTACTGTTCACATTATTTTCCGATAGTTGGCTACTCTCACAAACAGGTGTTTCCTCAACCTCTGTCTTAATCTCTTTTGGAGAGGTCTCTACTGGAAGGGCCGGCGATTCGTATCCATCGAAATAGGGCTCATATTTAATGGCCAGAAGGGGTTCCTCAATGGCTTCGGAGACAACTGATGTTTGACTATTGATTTGGTCTTTATCTCTAAACATTTTTGCGAAACCATTTTTGATAAGAATTTCGTGAAAATATATATAAAAGGGTTCGGGAAAGTCTGGTCTCTCGATCTTTACTGACGTCTGAAGGAATACCGAATAATAAGAGTCCAAAATATTCGGCAAATTGTGTTTATAGAGAAATATCGATTCGATATTCGGTTTGTATCGGTTGACCACTGACTCCAAATATTTGATCGAATCTTCGGACCAATGATTAGTTTGATTGTCTTCATTGAAGGGCGCGATTCCTTCCAAAGAGATTCTTAAGACCTGAGGCGGCGCTTCAAATAGAGGGGCTTTCAATAGACGCAATTCTCGTCGGTTTTCACTAAAATAATTTCCAAAATCAATGGCATAGACTGTAATCCTTTCGCCATCGATGTCAACGATGACCGCCCGGTGCCAGTTATCCCAATCTTTGGGGTTCCTGACAGCGCACAGATACCCAACAACTGCCAACTCTTCGGGAAGAATATACTCATCTGTTTGGACATTATTTCCGTCATAAAAGCGTAACATTTGTCGCAAATTATGGTAAACCCTTTTATTGTGTTTCAATCGGACAAACATCCGATTCGGGGTTTCAATGGACACGACTTCCACTTTAATCACAATTAAGTGAATGACAATTAGAATTCAGACAATTTATTGGTAATACCTTTGAATGAAATGATGGGGTTTCCCGTTAAGGCCTCGTCGGGCAGAGAAGAGGTCTTTATGATAGAC